>CAEFZX010021220.1:0-46918 GCA_903066825.1 Alfaro cultratus | reverse complement strand
TTGTTTAACCTTTTCAAGAAGTAGATTTATAGCAGTCTCTGTGGAATGATTATGTCTGAAGCCAAACTGAAGAGGATGCAAAAGGTTGTTACTTTCTAAATACAATAATAGTTGTTCCAGAATAATTTTCTCCAGCACTTTTGACATGACCGGAACAAGACTTATTGGCCTGTAGTTGCTGATTTCATGGGGACTTCCTGATTTAAAAATCGGTTTCACCAAAGCTTTTTTCCATGCATTGGGAAACTGCCCTGTTCTTATGGAAATATTAACTAAAGATAGAAGGGATTAGATAATTCAAAAATATTGCACAAATACAATTGATTCCTAAGTGAGAAATCAGATAAAATCAGGTACTGACAGAAATTGTCGGATTTTCAGTTTGAGCTGTCCTGGTGCATTTTATGTAATTAATGCATCATGCCAAACATGTCTATCATGGAGTCAGAAAGACTCAAGCTTTGTTATGATCAACATCACTGAAATGTTCAAAACAAAATCAGTGACTGTAGAAAGATATTCAAAAGGAAACTGTCTGTAGTTCAATAAGGATATGAGAGACAGAGACTTTCAGCAGATAACCGTGAGGCTGAACAGATTACAGTAAAGTATGACATCACCTTTATTCCTAAAATAAAGGAATCACGGCTCACGACAGGAAGGCTGCAATAAAAATTATTTGAATGTTCTCACATTTCTGAAAAGGAAATTAGAATTAGCTAAAATAGATTTATTAAATACTTCACAAAAAAAAAAAAAAGAAAAAAAAAAAAAGCTGAGTTTGGATATTGGTCCCAAAGAACTGACTCGTGCATCTCCACTCTTAATAGAGAAGATTTTAAAGCCATCCCTTTGCCGGTAATAACACTGTAGACTAAATACCAATAAAAAGTGTAAGAATGCTACCCTCCTCTGTTGCAAAATGCATGACAACAAATTATTATGCAATTATTTATGATCATGATCACTCCAAACACATCAATGATCATTTCATATGCAGGCAGGATAATGATGCGACCTGCTTAAATTGCAAAGTAGATTTGTTTTAATAGAAATGGCTAGCTGTCGCCTCACTCTCTCCTTTTTTGTCCTCTCTCTTATCCCCTACTTTTGAAATGCAAGGAGTGTGTGAGTCACTCACTCAGCTCATTCACCTATTCACATTACCTGTCCCATCTCTCTCCCTCTCTCCTCCTCTCTGTGAGTGTTTCAGTGTGCCCTGGCATGATCAAAGACAGCTTTGTGACGCCGTGCAAGGCATCCAGGAAGCAGAGAACATCAAACCACAACTCGCATCAGGACATTCACAGCAGGAACAGAGGCACATGTGTAAGGTGTGTAGTGTAGGTGTGTGATAAACAAATGAATAAATTAAAAAGACAAGAGCGAGACAGAGGTGACTTTGTCTCTACCTTTAGCACGTCGATGAAAGGTAGGAAGGTGTCCCTCTGAAGTCCGTTTTTGTACAGATCTGAAAGAGGAGGGAAGGGCTTGCATGAGAGCTGCTGTTTAGCCTCCTAATAATGTCATTCCCTCAATACAGATTGGCAGATAAATTGGCTATTGATGAACTGAAGGATGGGTGGGGAGGCGTGACAAAAGGGATGGCGGGACCGGGCAGGGGGAGAAAAATGGATTTCTGCACCGGCAGCGGTAGCAACATAAAATTCATTACATTCCCAAACAATGGTGGCGAGAGAAAAGACCGTCGCCTTTTCAGCGCGGACAATGTCCACAGCGGCTGGCTGAATAGAGGTTTCAATTAGCTCGGCTGGAACAAATTAGATCTGAAGTAGCATCCTGGATAGACAGATAAAACAGATAGGGATGCACACAACAAACAGGCACAAATACACAGAGTGAGGCGCACACGGTGAGGCTTAACAAATGCAAACAAACACTGATGTTGGGCTACAGTCTAACCTCACATAATAAATAAACCTCACTTTATAACTCCTGCACTGATGAATCGATGCTGTGAATGAGACACGACTATTAGGGTTAAAAGAATAGAAATCAATATTTTGGACCTCAATTAACTTGCTTTGTTGACAAAGTTAATTGAAAAAAAAAAAATCAAAGATCAATACAACTCTGCCGTCTGCACAGTAAATATGACTTCTGCTGTATTGATTAATTAGAGAACGCATGATGTGTTAATTAGTGAGATTTTAAGACGTTTGTTGCTGGCATTGATTTTCTGATACCCATCAGCAAGAAAGCTAATGTCCTCCTAAAAAATCATTAAGCCATTCAACATGTAAGAATTAGAAAGCAAGCAGAAGCATGCAACGAGTCATAAGGTTTTAGCATGATCTGTAATCTAATATAAAACATATTTTAATAGAAGGGGATATATAGCAATATATGCCCTTTTACAATGTTTCATCATGTTCAGGATTCTAGCTCATGATAAGAACATTTTTATTTCCAAAATTATAAAATACATTGAGAATAAAATGTCACACTACTCAAACTGTGGCTGTGCATATGCAGGGAGTTCACCACCTAAACATCACTTTAAACTAATGCTACACATATAAAGAATGGACAGGAAGGCAGATGACAGCAGCTGACAAATGCCTGCTTGTTCATTTAGCTCAGACACACAGAAAAGAAAAAAATTGTGATACTACTAATTGGGGATACACATGTAGGAGGAAAGCAGTTTTGGATTTAATGTGATCTGCAGATACAATTAGTTATTTTGTACTGACAAAGGGCGCAAAAATTAAAAACCGCAAAGAAAAAAAAAAAGCTTAACTGGAAACTTTATGCTCACAAACAAAATGTTATGGTTCGGCTGTTTCTTGAAGTTTTGATTGTTCACTTATTTTAAATCCTAGATTACACAACATAAATGGATCAAAAAGTGTTTCCAACAAAAAGCTTTTTTGTTGGGATAATAGAAATTTGGCCTTTTCTTATAGACTGCCTAGATTTGCAGCATAGATTATTTTTGTAGCTTCAGTGCTCACTAATTATCTTTCTGTGCCACTAGTAAGCAACCTCATATCAGTTTGGCATATTCCTAAATAATTTTTTGTTTGTTTAAAACTTAAGATTTTTAGGTTTTCTGGCTCTAAAAAAAGCAATATTTTCCCGTTAACTTTTAATAGGTGCAACATTTTAATCTACATGTGCAAACAATATTTTGATCAAACTATTTTCATTGGCAATGATGAAGATCACAAATGAATATTTAATTTATACATCCAACTCTTGTATCCCACTGAACTTCTTCAAATCAAAAACAAAACGAAAGAAACTCACTAAATTCCCCTCCTGAACTCCTTCAGGGGCTTTTTGATGCCTGAATCTCCACATCAATAAAGATAGAAAATGTATGCCTTTGAAGCCCAGTTGTTTCTCTCGGCTTTTAGTGCTCCATTAACCTTGTAATTAATACCAAGTAGGCTCTCTCTCAAGTTTGCCTGCTTTGGCGCTTTGTTCTTAATAGCTGGCAAATATCAGAGATGTGCGCCTTTGTATAGGAGAGCCATCTTGCTGCCACCCACTTCACTTAGGGGCTCTGAGACATCAACATCTTCCCAAAGAAAGAGAGACGTCAGACAGCACATCATGCATTTATCTCCACCTTGATCACCGTCTTGCTAATTCTTCCTGGAACTGGCTGTAAATGCAACTTCAAAAGGATTTTAAGAGACAGCAATCTTTCCAGATGCATCAGCTGTCCCTCCCCTAAATCTGTGATGAATTGCTGTAAAGAAGGAAGCAGTTGGTGTGATCATATAATAGTAATTGATTCTTGTTGAAGCAATGCATATTAGGAGAGATAACTTAACTAATACTTTTAAATGCAAGTAAAAACATTAATTGATGGATTGATTATTGATACTGATGGAAGAAAGAAAAATAGGTCTGTGAGAATATTTCAGATTTAAATAATAAGCATGGATCAAGATGTTCAGTGGACTCTGTTGATTGAAACTTGAAAAAACTTGAAACTATTAACAAGTACCCTGATAACTTTAAGTACAAACATTTTTTGTTTCATTGCTTATGCAATTTATTCAGTAGGGATTCTGTTTCACAAGACATGTTTTTTTTTCAACCAGTCCTTAAGTTATGACTTCCATTAGTTGCATGTAATGCTTGTTCTTCCTTCTTGTAAAAGTACCCCTAAGTCAATTCTTCTATGTCAGCAAATCTGTATTCTATTTGCTGGACAAAGTTACGGACACTGTCTTTACTAGCATTAACTTTGCAAACTGTTTGTTCTTTGGAGTTGTCAAAAACTACTTCTAGTTTTTCTTTTTTTCCTTGGAAAGTACTCCTAACTTCCCTGTCTTCTCAGGTTCTAGTCAGTCAGGTCTAATGGTTTCACATACTGAGCGTTGTTCTGCTGAAAGTTTCTTCCTATTAAAAAGAAATGGCTCCTCTCCGATGCTACCTAAGAATGATTGACTCCTGCAAGGTCATTAACTCAGTGAAACTAATTGCTCAACTAAATACAATCGTGTTTTATAATTTGAATTAAATTTGACTGCATTTTTTTTTGTAATGAATGATTTCAACAGAAGTTGGGCTAAATTGTGGATAAAACCAGGGCTGCACTTTAGATCATGAATATATCAACCGAGCAAGATCAGTGTGTGCAATACTCATATCACAAAGGACTGCAATATTTGTTGGCTAATGTATTCAAACTGTTAATTTTACAAGCTATTGTGACTGTTTTAGCCAGCTGGACAGAGTCCCATGACAACAGATGACACGCAGATGACAATGCACAAAACACCAAAGGTCAAAAAGTGATGGAAGCACAGGTGAGAAAGAGAGGAAAGAATAATAAAAAAAAAAAACAGGAACATATTGCAACTGATATATTCATTGCAATATTTCTACAGTCTTAATGCCTTTGTGTTTTTTTTTCCTACGTCCAAAAAGATACTTTGGACACATGAGTGGATGACAGAACCTATACAGTGAATGGTAATTTCAAAGATACTATCTGAGAAAAGTGCAGACTTAGGAGTGCTTCAGTACAAGCCCAAACATCTCTTGTAGGACATTATTTGAACTGCTATAATATAAATTCAAATTGTGGATCATAAGGGGAGGTGACAAATTAAATATATGACCTGAATAAATTAGTGGACAAACACAATGCATCGACACAGGTGCAAAGCATGGCATAATTCAGCAATTAACTTCCAATCACGCTCTGTGACACGTCTAAAAAAATACTAAACATGGCCAGCTGATGCTGGTTTTGTTTTAAAATGGTAGGGAGAAAAGATGTGAGTGCCTTTTGTGTTTATGGACCCAGATGGCACAGACTCAGTCACTGCTCAGATGGCTGGTGTTTTAATAGAAACTGTGACTAAAAAGGGACATCTGCATTAGGATCTATGAGAGGTGACGAAGAAAATCACAATACAATCATTCTCTCAATATGAAAAGTCAGTCAGTGAATACATTTTGTGGAAAATGCAAATTTTACCTTCTAGACAGAGGAATAAATAATTACCACTGTTAAAAATTGCTGGAAAAAATAATATATGATAAAATAAATCATTGTTCGCTAGAGTCCTTTGTGCCAGGTGACTGCAGGTGAAGCAAACGTTCAAAGGAGACAATTCGGCATTTCTGTTAAGTTGTGGAGTGAAATTTGCTGGCATGGAGTAAGATTTAGTTGTCATGCTAGGGGGTCAAGGATCACAGAAAACCAGCACATTATTCTACATGTTCATAAATTCACCTCTAAGACAATAAAATGATTTAAAAAAATCACAATTGATCCGAGCTTGTACCCTCACCATCATTTATTATAAAGTTCAGCCAAAAAGTATAGAATGTATTTGAAGCATTTTTTTTTATTATTTTTGTAGCTTACTTACATACCTACTTTGTAAGTAAAAATTTAAAAATCTTTGCAATGTGCAAGTGTACACTATATGATGGTTGTTTGAACGAGGCTATAGAGTTGTTATCAACAATAATTACCTGTAGTAGAAAAACGTTAACTGCAGCTTACAAAATAGACTTATTCCCTCATCTAACTGAGCCAATGGCTAGAGAAAGACCAATTTCAAATGAGATTTTTCCTCATGTTAAAATAGATTCAAAATCAAAACTGTAAAGAAAAACAAAGGAGGACCTTGTTTTTAGACTAGATTGCTGTATTAGTTACTTTACAGGTGTCAAAAAGAATAAGGACAGGTGTAGACTGCATCATGCAGTTTCTCCAAACTGACTCCCTCCATGAGGAAGGTGTTAATAACAGCCTTAATTAGATCAGATAAATAAAGATATAATATGAATCTATAAATGTTGCTGAAGCCACGGTCATTCAGTAATACTTAAATACTATGCAGATAGTATTTACCTAAATACTATCTGTATCTAAATACTGCTCTTTTACGGATAAAGCAGAAACATTTGCAGAATATAAAAATAAATGAAGTAGCAGCATGAAAAATGTGTGATTAAAGTCTAAGTTCTACTTGAATAGGATTAAAGATTTTATTAAAAAAACATGTGAATTCATACCATGACCACTTATTAACAAATCATACCAAACACATAGATAATAAATATCTACAAGCTCATGTTAAATGTACTTTATCATACCGTCTGGGGGTCTGTTAGAGGTGGCCACCACCACCACTCCGGTTTTGAACAGTGCCTCAAACAGCTGCTTCAGGATCATGGCATCAGCAACATCAGTCACCTGAGAGAAGAAAAGCAGAGGGGAGAGCAGTGTTCAGGATCAGTGCAGTCTGCCTTTTCATGCCACACACACACACGCACACGCCCGCACACGTATATATGTTTGTGTTTGCATGTGTCTGAGGTCAAATCAAGCTGTCAACACTTCATGTTTATTAGTCTCTCTCAGGTGCTCTCATTCAGTCCTTTTTATCCGATCAAGGCCGCTTAGATTTTCATGCACACACACCCCTAACCCACTTGAACTGACTGCAAAATGGTCACAGAGCAGTTTTCTGCAGAGGAAAAGCAGCAGATCTGAGCTGATCAAGTGAGCAGACAGGGGAGCGACAGGATGCAAGAGCGAAAATAGGAGAAGAAAAGAAGCATGAAAACAGAGCAATATTAGTCAGAGCAGGGGTCATGATTGCAAACAAAGCCTCTATCAAAGAGGGGGTCTTATAAAAGAATATGAAACATGTGTGCCTCTGTGTGCTGGGTGAGCTACACACACAAGGTCACACAAAGTTACAATACATAAACCCAATTCAACTGTCTGCTGCCTTTTTCATCTACATCATTTCCATGAATCCTCAATGAACAAAGGTCGATGAAAAACACTGACGCAAGGACATTTATGAGTCGCTGGCTGTTAAATGAAGAGCTCTGACCTTTCTATTAGTAATCCAGTGCTCTCACTTTTGTTCTTATTCTCTCATCTCTCCCTTTTCCACCTATGTTACTCTTTTGAACATCCATAAAGGGAGAAATCATGGTAGTGTGTGATGGCCAGTAGTCAAAGCAGCATGTATTAAACTCATTTGATTAAACATGATGACTGACTAAGGAGAGTTCAGAATGGACTAAAATTAATTAAGTCAGATCAGTCTTTTGCCAATTGTGATTAAAATAAATTGCAATGCTGCATTTATACCTATAAAAACATTAAAGCAATCTTTAGAGAATAAGTAATTGTCTTAATATGGTATTTCACTAAGTGGTATTTTTCTAATCTCAGGAATAGGATAAAAAAAAAGTTGAGTAAGGGCTTTGATTGGTCAGAAACTCAAAAGTAAGAGAGAGATAGGTTTAATACTCTGAAATGACTAATATTTGAGGCTCATCATATATGATATTTTTAATATTAAAAAATACAAATCTCAAAAAATGGATTTAAAAAGTCTGCTCCTGCTTCCGAACAAGAAGTTATGCAAAACCAACTGAAGAAAGGTCAGATTTTACAATGGTTCTCCAAAAGTGACAAAGCTGTCTGAAGTTGGTTTTACAATCTTCAATACACTAAATTATGAAAAGCTTTCTTACTTCTTGGGCTTTTTCACATTTTGTTACAACTGCAAACCTCAAAGTAAATCACTTGAAATTTACATGAGACCAACGCATATCAATGTCCAGAGAAGTGTTCGTCTTTGTCTTTATAAATAAGAATTTATCAGCAACAATTTCCATGTCTTATCAAGTCTTTTTAAAATTTGGATGGGTTTGCTTTATCACATGAATAGAATTTGACACAGATCATTTCACTGTAGCTTTGGCAGTAGGTTTAGAGTGGTTGAACCTATACCCTGGTCTCCAACAGACTTCCTGGCAGGCTTGCTCCGTTTAGCTCAATCCATCTTCCCATAAAGTCTAACCAGCTTCCCTAAAAGCATCTCCATATTATAGTGAAGCCACTATATATGATCAGGGTGATGCACAGTGTTAGTTTTCTGTAACACATAGCATTTTGCATGAAGCCCTTCCATTTGGACTGTGTCTGTGCAGCCAGACAGGCCCGGACATGTTTGCTGTGCCCTTTGGGGCTTTGGGACACTCCTGGCCTCAAAGAACAGTTCTTGTAACTCTGTGAAGACTCCTGCTAGTCAAGACGCTGAAGCCAGACCGTGGCCTGTAACATGAGCAAGCAGGTGTCCGTTTCACCGCCCTTTCCTCTTACCTATTTTTCCTGTAAATAACAGGCACTTCTGATTGCCATACCCACAGCATATGCCTCCTTTCATACTCTGAAGAGTCTTCTGCTTTTGCATATTAGATCCACTGCCCTTGCCAATACTTGATTAACATTTGTGTTAAAGCCTTGATTTTGCTGAGAAGAGGTGGCTAAGGGCATCAAATTAGAGCGTGCACACGCGAGCCAGTGATTGTGAGTGAGCGTAATGAGAATCAACAGAAAGCCAAGGCTCTGTGTCTCTCTGAAGGGGCCCCTGTGTTTGCTGCGACCGCAGGATTTTATTTTCATTTCAAAAGAATCATTTAAAAATGACCTTTTATACTGCATGGATTTGTTTATTCATGTGCCCTCAACATGGTCACGGTATGAGGGGCAATATTGATTGCTGGGTGAGTAGAGAGAGAAAGGGGAGAAAGAATGGATCCCCACAGAATGAGAAGGGTGGAGGGGGAACGATGTGGCACTTGTGGAGCACAAAAATAATGGTGCAATCTCTGTTAGTCGTTGGCAAAATTTAAATGAGCAGCCAATTACTCAAGTGTGTCAGTTTGCAGCGAGGCACACGGGTGCCAAATGAAGCCTCTTTTGATGTTACACCTCTTTATGTACACAACCTATGAGTAATTTCACCAACGGAGGCTGCACTGTGACAGAGACCATAAGACAATGCTGCTCAAGCATCGTCTTCCTCTTCCTCTCTTGCCGTCTTCCCGTCTTTCCATCTCGGACCTCTCGACAGGCGAGTATTCATTAGGAGAAACCGAGAGAAAGGAGGGAGGGGGGGCTACAAATTACTGATAATGGCACGGAGCTAATGAAGAGAATGGAGAAATGTCATTAGCATTTAAGAGGATAAGATCCATCTGACCCGCCACCGCCAGTCGCTTTCTAGCTCCACTCACTTAAGGAAGTAGGAGAGCGCGACTGATACCCGGAGCCTCATTTGCATGGCTGAGTGGAGGAGGATGCTGATTGGTACGGGCCCCAAACCCACACACATGCATACACACACACTTTCTCAACCTCTTGTTTATGCATCCCAAACAACGCATGTCTGCTTGTTTTCCCTCCATTCACTGGTAGCAACAGTTGACAAACTGGAAACTGGGAAGCCAGGCGAAGGCGAACAAAACAAATCAATGACAGAGTGCAAACAGCACCGTGGCTCGTAAAGTGCATGAAAAGGAGCTGCTCTTGATCCTCACAGACACATGGAGTTATTAGAGGGAACAACTCCTCCTTGGGTGACCTCTGACCTATCCCCATATTAACTGTAATAATATCACTGAGAGAAGCAGGATGTGTTTTTGGCTCGGCTGATGAAAAACAGAAATATGCACTCTTTTTTCCTGCAGCAGGATGACTAACCAACCTCACAGAGAATAGGGAGAGCTTCAGTCGAGGCTCTCTTGTCTGACACCAAAGGATAGAATAATGAGAATTTCTGCATCACTAATGACTGAAGGTGCTCTATACACCCACAGGAAAAACGTAGAAGTTATGCAAGCCAACAATGAAGTACACAAAGACATGTACATAAAGGCTGTATGAAGACACAAGGGGAAATACTCAAGTGTGGTGGATGTACTGTGAAGAACTTTCATATGTGCCTTGTAAAATTTCTGCTACGTTTATGGGCAACCACTAGGTGTCCCCAGTTCTGCCTTTTTTGTTAAGACCGAAATCACAAAGTTGAAAAGATAGTTAAAAAAAAATCAACAACATGGAAATAGTGATTACTCTTCCCTCTGAAGATATGGTTAAAACAATTCAAAACCATGTATTTACTTGGTTGTAGTTGGTAAAAAGTGTCATTTCTGATACAAATATTCATTCTTTCATTTTAGCATTTTCTTACTTTACAATGCATTTCATTGTAAAGTAACAATAACTGTAAAAAGGAAGAAAAAGGATGCATAGTTTCCCTTTTTTTTCTTTTTTTTCAAAAATAATCTGAATACGATGGAATGTTTTTGTATTTAGCTGGTTCTTTTTAACAAATGCTTTGATCCAAAGATTTCCATTGTAGTTCTGGCTGCATGTTTAAAGTTGTTGACCTGCTGGACGGTGAACCTCTGCCTCATTCTCAAGTCATAACCATGCTCACTTTCCAAATTTGGCTCCATCTAGTACCCAATCACTTCAGAAACGTTTTCTGTGTAGATTGCTTTTAAACTGCAAATAAGATTTTTCTATCACTACAAAATTTGTGGAAGGCACTAATAATAGTTGTCCTATTATAGGCATGACTGTAGATCTACTGAAGTGTTACTAGGGGCCTCCTGGCTGCTGCTCTGATTAATGTTCCCCTTGCTCAAACTGTCACATTAAGTAGGATGGTAATCGTGCTATACTCTTTACATTTTGATAGCTTTTTATTTTTATCTTATAATGACTTGATGTAAAAAATTAATGTTTATAGTTGTTATTGTCTGGTTAACTTCTTAAGAAGCCTTTTAGAACAAACACATTGTCTCTCAACACACACTTTAAAACAATGTCTGTAATGCACTTGCTCACCTGAAACTCATCAAAACACAACAGGCAGATCTCACTGCTGATCTCCATGGCAACCGGGGATATGGGGTCATAGTTGAACATTTCCCCTAGCCTTCGCTTCGGCAGGCTTTGTTTCCTGCGGTGGATCCCTTTAAGCAGCAGACAAATGTTAGGAAAATCTTAAAAGCGCACCTGCGTCGACAGCCGAAACTACTGACGGAGCTGAATAAAGCTGTAATTTCACCTGGACGGATAATGGCAGACAATT
Organism: Alfaro cultratus; assembly: GCA_903066825.1. Taxonomy (NCBI): domain Eukaryota; kingdom Metazoa; phylum Chordata; class Actinopteri; order Cyprinodontiformes; family Poeciliidae; genus Alfaro; species Alfaro cultratus. The sequence goes on along the minus strand of CAEFZX010021220.1, from coordinate 35,507 downwards.
AGCACGGGGACAAACAGATGGATAAATATAGGTTCGCCAATGCACTATGAGCCTAAGAAGAAAAAAATATATATCAGAAAGTCAAAATGTAATGAGGAAAGGGAAGTCGCTGCTTACTCTTATGGATATCCAACATGAAGCTGTTGAAATGGACTCTCTTTTTGCAACTGTTTTCCACATGGGAGTAAAACAAATCCATGAGCATGGTCTTCCCCGAGCCTGAAAGGTTCACAAAATTGAAGAAAGTAGGAGATTATAATGACTTAGTAATAACAACAAAATTGTCAGTTGTAAAGAGAAAAAAGCAACAAAGATGATTTGTTTTATTGATTAAGCCATAATACAGATGCAGATTCTTACCAACATTTCCGTATATATAGAGACCCTTAGGTGGTGGTGGTTGTTGTGGAGAAGGTTCCTATTTGGAGGGTAAAAAAAAATAATTATAAGCTTTTACAATAATTTTCTCTTTTTAACCAGTGAACACTCCTTTATAAGAAGGTCCTGGGCATCTCAGCAACACAGAAAGTTTTAAAAGCATTTACAATGAGATGCACTTATTCTAAGTTTTTGATCTCTGATAGTTTTCAAAAATATTCAGCTATTATCCTAATAATATCCTGTTTGAATTAAGTATTAACTACTTATCAAATTTAATTTCAGATGAACTGATCAATAGGTAATGTTTTTCTTAATTTGGATTGGTGGAACTGAATAGTCAAAGTTTTTTCTCTGGTTATTAGATGCATCTAAATTAAAAGCTCCAAGCTTTTATTTGCTCTGTAAATAACAACATGTACTTTGATGCAGTTCTTGAGTTAAATAAAAATCAGATAAAGATTTTGGATGCATATTTTTATGTATAAATTGGAATAATAATCTTATCAAATTTTTTCATTTTACCGACAGTTTTCTACAGCTTTCTCATCATCTGAGTGTCAAACATTGAACTTAATTTTGTTTTTATCATCGACATGACCTACCCATCCTGCAACAACCCAATGACAAAGTTGGTTTCTAATTCAGAAGTGTGGGATGTTTTTTGGGATCTGGACTGAGTAAGACTGACTGTATTTCAAGATCTAGAACAGTTCAAGTCAGATTAAGAGAGTACCAATAAAATCGGGTTCTTAAAATTCTTAACTTACAAAACGTAAACTGACTAATAATTACATTTGGAATTAATACCATTTCCATGTTAACATTCACATGTTGAGTTTTAAATTCTGATATAAAAGGGCCAGAGATGCTGTGAATTGACCCTTTTTTGAATTTCAAGTTCTTCAATATTTTGTGGTAACTCAAAATCCCCCAAAATTTCTGATTTGTATGAAACCCATGTTTTGACTAGGTAGATTAAAGATACCCCTACCTTGAAAATTTTGCATTTTATGGAATACAGTCTTAACAAGATTCCAGAGTAATTAGTTCTGCTTACCCAACACCTCCAACTTTTTTCTTACTTATGTAAAATATTTTCTGCAGGAACTTGAAAATCACTATTAAATTTTGATATATTTTTTCTATATTTCTACTTAAGTTTATGGACAAAGTATTTACATAATTAAATTATATTTAAAGGATAGCATTAGAATATCTATAATAATTAATTTGTTCTACCAATTAGAAGCAGCTACATTGTTCTGTTGTGACTAAAAGTACTGAGATGTTTCGATTTTTGCCTAACATACCATCTCATACGGCCCGAAACAGTAACAAACTCCCTATTGCCGAATATAACTAAAGCATCATTTAATAAACAAGGTACGCCAAGGCATAAAGACAGCACTACAGTGTGAGGTTTCATATGATCCAGACTGGCCCACTGCATGAGACGAAGACAAAGGGGATCTAATCAACAAGACAAGCCAGGGTTCCCACGAAAGAAAAGAATCATCAGAGGAACAATGGGGGGATTTGTCAGACAAAACGGAGAGGTCTGGATGAGGCTCCGTAAGAGATGGAGTGGACTTGTGTGCACGGCCCGTTTAGCGCTGCTAATTGTGATACGGTACTGTAGCATTGAGGTGCTGCTGGAAGTCATTGTGCTGCCTGCCTCTTATTATCAAAAAGGTCTTTGCTTAAAAAAAACCCCATCGAGCTGAGAGTACAAGAGAAAGCCAACTATCACAAAGGAGAATGAAGCATGTAAATGTATCTGCCCTCAGTTTGTTCATAAACAAAATTTACTTATAGCTCATATAAGTCTGTAGATGGCTAAATTTTAAGCTTTAGGAATGCTGTCGTTGGGCTTTCTCCATCTTTGTGACCGGACAATAACAAACTGCTTTGGGATTAAATGCCTCTTTCTAAATGGAAAGAACTGTCCTCTTAATATTTAATTTAGAAACCATTTCATGAAGATGGTACTTGGAGTCCAGATGTACTTGGTCCCCACAGAACAAGGAGCACTTGACTCTGATAACTGGCAGCAACTGCAGATGGAAACCTAAATTAATAGCCTAAACTTGTTGCTTCTTCCCTCCTCTTTTGATTGCCAATCCTCCCCCCACAAAAGCTTCTCCTAAACTAGTCACGAAAAACTGAAAGACCAACAGGCTGTTCCCGTCTGCTCTGGCGTAACAGCGTGCGACTTCTCCTTGACTTCCCAAACTGCCCTCCGGCATGGTGGGGTAATTGTCAGTGGTGGCTGGTAGCCATTCTGCCACGGCAGAGTGGAGAAGGACAAGGCTCTCCCTCAGCAACTTTGTCTAGCTAAGCTCCACGGGCCAGTCTAGCCTCCTGGTGGACGATACAGACCGGCACATGAGTGAAAAGTTCACATGCAGGACATGGACCTTCTTGTCTTTTAAATTACTCTATTTTGTAAAGCCAAAGATGCTGCATTTCACACCAGAGTCATCAGAGAGGAGATTGTAGGAGTCCAAGTTAGGTTTAACTTTAATGCAGGAGACTCTACACTGTACGTTCGACTTAAAGAGGGTGGCTCGGACTAAACAATAGTGCATTGTCAGTCAACCATCTGCAAAACCATGCCACATTGGGTCAATATTAAGTCAAGTGTACTCTCCTCACAGACTCGGTCAGTTAGTGGGGACAATGGCGGCACTCTCACAGAGAACGGACACTGAAGGACTGTGGTATGACCTGATTTAAACTGGAATAATTGCGTAAGTACGCGGTCAGTGAGAATGTGTGTGTGACAGACAGAGCAAGAAATAAGGTGCAAAAGGAGAGGGTTAACGGGTGGGGCAGTCTGCACTGGTGTTGATAGCCTAACACCAAAGCATTTGTCAGTAGCCCAAATCAAAAGCAAAAAAGACAAGAATGGCCCAAACAATAGGGATCCCCTCATTACTGCATGGGGACGGTGAGAGAGTGAGAGGGGTGCCGGGACAGGCCCAGCAGGAGGCCTGTCCTGCTGCCTTCCAAAATCTCTGCCTAACCCTGTGTGTCTGTGCCAGCCCACCAACAAAAACATGCAAAAAAAAAAAAGGAGACTCCCAGCACCAAATAGGAGACAGTCAGCTCCTCTGACCTAAAAACAACAACAACCCCCTGCATTATGCCGCTCATAACTCACACGCACAATAAACTTCCCAGACCCCTACCCTTCCTTTGACCTGAACCCCCTGGCCACCATCAGTGATGCAACTTGAATACAGTGCAGTCAACTGTACAGTAGTTCTCCCAACTTTTAAAACATCAGTTGCCTGAGCTGAAATTCTCTAAGGAAATCTGTCCTGCTTTTAAAACCCTCGACAGACAGAATCACTCTTTGATTTTCTTTAAAAACATTGGCTTTAGTGTTATTTCCTACAAAGCACAGACATTATAGAGTTTTACACCTTATTGCTCCAAAGAATTTCTAAAAGAACAGGTTAGAACAGGTTTTCCTGTGCATTTAGTAGTTTATCTGGTCTATGCTAAATTCAACAAATCCCAGAATTGTGGCAGGGAGCCAATGTAGTAGCAACTTCAAGATCTAGGTATTTAAATTTGTAATGTTTTTGCTAGAAGGCTCAAGATGGAGATTTTCTTTGTCACATTGACTCTAAGCAAACATCCAGAACATCCACGGTTAAACTGGAGGCGTCACTTAAAGAGGTCTGTGGATAAGATATATCCACACAAGGTAGAGGAAAAGCTGTCAAATCAAGATGTGGGATGCTGACCCTAACATGTACACGTTCTAGAGCAGTACAGTATGGCTGTTCTTTTGAAATTTTGCATCAATTAATGGAATTAATTAATAGATTCAAATAATCTTAAAAATGAAATAGAGATACACGTTTGTTTTCTGTTCCTTGGAAGTGCTAATCTTTTATATGTGCATAATTCATTTGAGGACACTCAGTTTCTAAATCTCCATTTCTTTGTATACCCCACAGTGAAAAGGCAATTGCCATTTCAAACAGCATTGAACTATGGGAGGATGTGCATCTTAGGTTTATTTGTCCGTCCTGTGACAGGCGGGACCTGTTCAGGGTCTACCAAAATTTAAGACTTGCCATGTTTGTCTCCTGGACAATAGCATTGATTAAAAAAAGTCTCCAAAGACCGAGTGTGTACATCTGAAGTTTTTGCTTAAGACCATCTAAAAAGCAACACGTCTGATCTTCTTTCCAAACAGCAACGCGGTGAATCTGCTTCAAGATGTCCTGATGCTGTTATGTATCAGGACATAAACTGAGCTGAATAATGAAGAAGTTATAATACTACTATGGACTACCTCCACCAATCAGCCAGTATAACATTTGGTTACCATGGAAACTGAACGGAGACAGGTGAGTACACATGCTGTTTCTCTGTAGAGTTACATTGACTTTTTAGGCATATTGCTGTTATACAATTTCATTTGATAGTATCTGGATGAGGAGAGAAGTTGTAGAGAAGAGGAATATTTGAAATTTATTTAATTTGATGAGTGTTGATATAACCCAATAAACTGCGTGTTACTTGTCTCACTACATGAAATACTATTCAAATGTGATTTTATAAGAAGTATCTTACTAAATTAAAAGGAGCAGCATCATAGTTCTGCAATAAATATTATGCACAGGCAATAATGCTAGTATTATTGTCCCTATAATAATGAAGGAGATAATTTAACTCATATTATGAAATCATTATGCTCAGCTGTAAATCTGACACACATCACAGACACACATCACAGACACACATCACAGCAATACAGTTAAATTACCGTTTTGGTTGTTGTAGTATTATCATTTTGAGGTTGCCTGCTGTGATCTTTGTAGTGTTGAGTTGATGGTGGGTTCAGGTACATTCTGTTAGTATAAGTCTTTAAGGTTTGCTCCAGTAGAGCCAGCCGCTGGAGAACATATTTCTGCTGAACGTCCTTCTTTAGGGAGTCACTTTGCACAAGCCGCTCAAAGTGCCCCACAATGTCACCGGAGCCGGTAGCTGAAGTGTCCGAGGAGGAGGAGCGGGATGACACGGAGAGACTGAAAAACCCCCAACACCTGGAACCTTCAAAGTACGTCGATGCGTCTGCGTTAATAACTTTACAATGTTTAGAAGTTTGTCCAGACAGCAAAAACAAGCCCACTAAACATTTTAGAAACTACGAACCGAACTCTTACCTTCTGCGGTGGCACTCCGTTGAAGACGGCAGATTTTATTTACAGATTGAGCTCGTTTTGTCAACAAAAACACTACAGAGGACTTAACGGCGGCTGGAACCGTGTAGGACGCCATGATGCTTCAAAGCGCTGCAACTTTATTGAGACACATAACACTGTATCTTGTAACATTGTCAAAAAAATCAATTAAATACAACGGGTTAAAAAGTCAAAAGATAACTAACATTATTATAAAAATGAATTTAACAAATTGCTATTGAGTTAATTACTGTTATCAGATTCATATTATATATTAAAAATATAAAAATAGATTTTTTCATTATAAATATTTATTAGGTGTCCACCTAATAAATAATTTTATGTTTATGACTTTAAAAGAAGAAGAGGATTGATGTGTTGTAAAATTTTAGATTCACATGCTTTATTGTTTTTGTCTTGTTTGTGCCTCCTTATGTCACAACTTGGGGAGACCCTCAACTGATACCACTGTCACACTTGTAAACCACAAACAGTTATGCTATTTCTAAATTACAGACACAAAACTTTGTTGCAGTATATAAAAAAAGCACGTTTTAACTTCATAAATTTACATTTACAGATTAGCTAAGATGTTTCAAATTTCAAGTTACACCATACCAACTCTTGAAATTTTGTTATCACTTTTGATGTTGGTGTCAAACACTATGAATAGTGGCCCACATCCAGGTCCCTCTTACAACTGTTGTAAGAGGAACCTGTTTTTCTTTTAGGTGGTCCTAAAAGAAGAAGATAAAAAGACATACTGGAGCATTATTGTTTTTCCAGAAAGTTCAAGTTTCTGTATTAAATTATAAATTTCAGGAGCATTTCAGGATTTCAGAAAGTCAAGTGAAAAAAATATGCTAGCATTGTTCCTTGTGAAAATTCTGAAGTTTGAGCTTCTAGTTGATTTTAGTTAAGAGAATATTTCCAGGAAAGATTAATGTTTTCATCTTAAAGTTGTTTAATTAAATTATTTTAATACATGTTCAAAAACTGTATGCAGGTTTATCCAAGAAATTACTGAAGGAAGGGTTAAAAAAAAAAAAAAAAAAAAAAAAGTATTTTGTAACAAAACTACTTACTGTGTGAGTAATGCATTGGTCTATCGTTGAAGTGAGTAGAACGAAAATATTAACTATATTAACTCAAAATGCAATGACATACACACAAATACATTTATATCATTTAAACACAAAGTTTAGTATTCCAGTTGGTTAAAAATTAATCAAACTGGACAATTTTGTCTTCTGTCTACTAATGATGACGATGAGTAATTAAACCAACATTCCCGCTGGCGAGTCGTAAACAAGCTGAGCTACAAACAAGTGGTTGAGCTCCGTCAGCTGAACCTCAGCTGATCGGAAGTGCAATCTGTTAGAGTGCAGCATAATTTACGTAACGCACATTCAACATAAAAGCACATAGCATATATTTAATATACTAAAATAGTAATTGGACATAAATAATGTCATAAACCTAACAATTTAGTGGTATTATATATATAATAAAACTTTTTAAGTTTTTTCCCCATAAATTGTTGAAGTAGAAGGAAGTGCTATATTCCAGGTATTTTATTTTGAAGAACCAAAGCATTAATTACATATCCGTGTTGCGGCTGCCTTGACAGCGTCCCTAGCTGATTGGGAGGACAGGGAGAAATGGCTGATGCTATAGCTGATACGAGAAGGCTGTACACTAAGCCCCAAAACCTAAATGACGCGTATGGACCCCCGAGCAATTTTCTAGAGATTGATGTGAGCAATCCTGAGACTGTCGGGGTTGGCAGAGGCAGATATACGACGTACGAAGTCAGGCTGAAGGTGAGGCTGCATTAACAAGTGCTACTGACGTTATCTTGTTAGCTAGCTGCCCAAGCTAGCTGACCTGGCTTTTCCTTTTAGTCAAAGTTATAAATAATTGACACCAGTGTTGTCATCGAGAAAACATCGTGGATGTTGACACATAGTTCACAAGTAATTGCATACTTGGGTATTGTTTTTGAATAAAAAGTGTTTAGTTGTTAGTATTTGTGTAGCTGCTGGGTTTATCAGACATTACCTTAATTACGCAATGCTAGCCACTGTTAGCTAGTGTTAGCGTACATGCGAAGTGTTAAAACGTATTTTAAAATATAAGCAAGGTTGGACAACATGAAAACTGAAATGAAACCTGAATTTGGTCGTCTGTAGAGGGAAGCTCATAAAGCACCGATCTGAAAATAAAACTAGTCAAAGAAAACCAGAATCTAAGATCTGGGAGCTTCTAGAATCTGGTTTTACACGTTCTCGTCATTAAAACAGCTAATATTTAAGTTAATATTTCAGTTTCACTTATAGAAACATTCTATCTACTAAGAAAGTGAAGTGAAATGTTTGTTTTTGTTAAGTTTCTCTAAAGTTCAACTCTGTTATTCTTAACACAAGGTTTATATCTGTAATTAGTAGCAGTAAAATAATGTTTGATCTAAAAAAAACGCCACAAAATCTCACCATAAACTTGACTCGTGCTTGAGTGGAACTCAAGGCACACCCCATGATGACTGCAATAAATACATAAGTTATAGTCGCACTAAGTAGTCTAGGTGACTTATGTTCAGTTTGAATACCCTTAACAAAAGTATTTCATGAAAAAGACTCGGCACATCATTTCACTGCCTAGTACTGACTAATTGAGTATTGCACAAAGTCTTGGAGAGCTTAGGTAACCATCCAGCATGGCATAAACTTTGCAGTGTCTAATCACTGTTGAATTTGGTGGCTTTGATTGGTGAAGTCAGTTCCTCTAGCGCTTACAAACAGGATGCAGCTTGCTGACAGATTCTCCACTTTTTTCCATACCTCCTACGACACATTTCCTTCCCCCAAACTCCGTTGTCAAACTTGCAGAGAAGTTCTTTCCATCCATTTGTCTTCATTTGTAGTACAAATGAAGGTGCAAAATGAAATTTCATGGTAGCCCTTTGCAGTAAGGGAAATATTACATGGTAAAGTTAGGACATTGATAACAGAAAATGTACAATTCAAAGGAGTGGACTGATTAGTTTGAGATGACATCAAAGCAAAAGCAGCATACCATGTCTAAATGCACATGTCGAACTATGAACAAGATGGGCCACAACAGGAAATAAAGCATTCATTGCCTCGTCTGTCTCCTACGAAGTGGAGAATAGGCTAAAACTGAAAATTGGTCCTATGGCTATTATGTCAAATGGACCTAATTCTCTCAACAATGTTTCTGACACATTTTTGAAACTGTGCTAGAAAGAACTAAGGCAGTTCTAAGGGAAATTCACCTTTTAAAAATGTCCCTGCAAAACTTTGACTGAAAATGTGGTGACCTCTTGGTGACCCAGGCCAAAGCAGTCCACACACCAACTACCCAACTGCTTAGTTGGGTAGTTGGCTACCCAACTACCCATGTAGTTGGGTGGCTTTTGACCTATGAAGATGATGGTGCGAAGGAGGATTTTACATAAAATTGAGAAGGTAGTGGCCAACCCTGACCATCTTCATGGGACTGTCTTAGTACAACAGAATGTCTTTTGTCAGACACTCTGACTAAAGACACTCTAACTAAAGACAGAGGCTTCTTCAAAGCCTCTGCTATTACTCAGCAGTAATACAGACTGCTACAGGAGATCTTTCCTGTCCACAGCCATCACCACCTACTTTAAAGTTTTGATAAGTAACAGAAATGAGCAATGCGGAAAATGAGGGCAACCTGCATTGATATGGCAACAGCATATGCTAAAACTTTTAGCCCTGGTCTAATGATGAGAGAGTGATGTCATAAATGACAGACATTGTGCTTTTGTTAAAATCTTCAGCAGAAACAACTCTGAAAAAAGCTTCTTTTTTTTCCCCTCAACTGCTTTTCCAAATGTTAAAATTAAATAGCCTGTCTTAATTTAGTGTAGGTTACAGGCCTCGTTATACTTTACTAAGACAAATATTTATGTCTGAGAGACAAATTACGACTGTTTCGGCTATTAAACCATTTTCTGCAAATGAATGATATTTCTTGTAGCTGATTTGTGTTTAATCTTGACGGTTTCACATTTCATAATTTTTTTTACTGCTAGTGTAAAACTCTTTGGCAGTCACAAGGCTCATCTGATTGCCTCATCTTTTATCTCTAACTTGTCATTTCAGTTGACTGACACCCCTGTAGTTAGTGACCTTGAAGCATTTAGATTGGCTACCAGCCTTCAACTGTTTTATAGCTTCCACTGTTTCTTAAAGAAATGAATTTAAGGGGATGGAAGCTGTCTCCAGGCATTAGCCTTGAATATAAGGCTACTGTACTTGATTAGCGTGTTATAATTAGCATATGCGTGTAATCAGCATTATTGTGCACCTCATAGCCCTGTGTGACCCTGCTTTGCATAAAACCACAGAAGAAGCGGCGCATCTCTCACTTTTCAATAAACGCGGTGTCAACTTAGCTTTGCTTCTCTCCTTCTCCTTTCTTTAGCTTTCTTTGGAGACACTTTCACTCCATCTCTAGCATTTTAAGAGCGTTAGCCACAATGCCTTAGCCAGGAATGCATAGTATTTCTTTTGTTCTTTCTTGCTTCTTTACTTTCCATTTTTAGTTTGATTTCTTTTAGACTACCACAGCATCCTCTACTAGAATATACAGTTTCTTCTATTAACCCTTTTTCCTGTTCTCATCACTGTCCTGATAGTCACCCCGAAATTGAGAGAGTCCTTGTGGCCGCACTGAGAGAGTCTTGCTTAATCCCCTCATTGAGAAAAGAGAAGAATGAAATGGGCCATGGTCTGGGGGTATGGGGGAGCTGGAGCATTTACTCCCCATCCTCACCCCCTACCCATGGGAGGGCAGAAAGCCACCCCTCTCCACCAGCCTTCATCTCATCCGCTCCTATCCCATTCCTCTCCCAGCTGTGTGCAGTCATTTGCCTATTTAATTGCATGGTTACTGTTGTTTGGAGTAATAATGTAAACGTCAAAAATAATCAGGCATGTACGAGTTTCTCACGGTATGATGCAGTTGAGTAGAAGGACTGTAGTGTAGGAATTACTCAGTAATGTAAAAGTAAAGGATATAATATAAACATTTTATCAAAAAATAAACATTAGTTTTCTACTGGTTGTTGCATAGACCTCTTTATAGCATAACACAAGTATAATAAGCTTAAATTATCACATATTTTCTCAGGTAGCTAGCCTGTAGTGGGCTGCTTAGCAAACAGCTGCTTGTAGCTTAACAGCTTTACTTGGGCAATGGCGTTACCTCAGAAAAACACACACCTCATGACTGTGTATGGTTTTTTTTGTTACTAGAAATATTTCCAAACAAATTAATTTGTTTGCAAGAGGAGAAAACTTGTAGTGATCCTGTTTCAGCAAGCTGACTGGCAGTTCACAGCAACAGGTGTTAAGAAGGGGCAGCTTGAGAAAATGCAGTCTGGTACTTTCTCTGGCATTTTTTTTTTATTTATTTAAACTGTGGAAACAATTATAGTCAACATTTGATTGGTTTTGAAGCATTTTAAAACTTTGATTGTGGTAACTGACCCTTGTCTGACAATAACTATCATTAAGCTGTCAGGTTTGTTTTGCATCTATGTAAAATATTGTCAGTTTGTCCTTTTGGCTTATATCGCTTGATATATCGTTATCATGTGATTAGACGCATATTTGCAGTAATATTGAGGGATGTTGTTCAGCCACTTGTTTACTTATTTCAAACTGGTGATTTAAATCAACAAACCAGATTTATTTATTCATTTTTCAGATAGGAAAGCAAAGTTATTTCTAGAAAATGGCCTGTTTTCCTGAACTTTTCTAAACTTTTTAAACCATACATTTTCAGTCTCATGAAAAATTGAGAGCAGTTAGTCAAGCAAAAAAAATATGGTACGTGTACACCTGGATTTTTTTTTTATGTTCATTTAAAAAATTGGAAAATTGTTATGTAAAATGGATATTAAGTAATTATTTATTAAATTGTTAAATATTTATTGTGTTTTCTTATCGTGGCATAGCAGTGAACCTAAACTACTACTCCAATTTCATCCACTTTAAATCTCATAATTTTAAGTGAACTTTTCATAATGGTTCATGAGCAAAAAATGTTTTTATTTTATTGCTTGTAAGTAAATGGAAAGAGTTACTCTTTCAATTACTCTCTCCTTTTTTTCCTTTGCTGAATTCTTCCATATTCTTCAGTGTTAATGGTGTCTTTTGGTTGCTGGATCTCTGGAGGAGCCTCCCAACCAACGAAGTGTATTTTTGTTTGGAGCAGGTTGGCGGTGGGATTTGGGTGTATTAAGCGGTGGTAGGGGTGATGGTTATTACCAAAATTTGTTGTTTTTTTTTTTTTTTTTTTTTTTTTTTTTTAGTTGGTTCCCATCTCATCCATTCAGGGAAGCAGACTTTGGGATCTCACTTTGTTTATGGATAAGAGTACATAAAAGGGCTCTTATAGCTCTGTCTCTCACTCGCTCTTCTACCCCTCCTCTTCTCCCATAGCTTCTCCTCTCTCCTTTTTTTCCTCTTTTTCATTTGAGTTCTGGGGTGGGGGCCTTTGGTCATTAATAAAATGGGGAGAGACAGGGAGTGTGTGTGTATGGAGGAGGTGGGGGGGCTTGTCAGGCACAGTCAAGTGTAATCCAAAGTCTACAGCATCCTCTTCGACAACTATTTTAATGGAAATAGGGAACATATTGTATCAAGGCTACCATATCCTACTTGAAATGACAGTATCAAAAGTGGGAGTTGATACTATGGCAACAAAGCAGCTTTTTGCCAGATAGGCGAGTCGGAGAGAGGGTAGGCTGTCAGGCCACAGGGGCCGGCAAGCGAGGGAACGAGTGAGAGAGTACATGTAGCAATGAGAGCAAAAGACCCGTTGCCTCAACGCTTTTGTTCACAGCCTTTTTTTTTTTTTCCCATTTTGGAATATGATGCAATGAGATGATATTATGTTGCCATTTTTAATGCCATTATTCTGAAAAGGGGGACTATATGGGAGGGGTGAAGAGGGAGGTGCACGGGGGAGGTTTAGGATGCGCACTTTCAAACTTGACTTAATCCATCCTGCTAAAAGCTAATGCATGGTGGCCTTGAACTGTTCTCTCTGGAGATGAGTGATCTTTGTCCACTCTCCCCCTTTCTTTCAGTGCCGTGCTGTTTTTTAAGGGTTCTGCCTCTTTTCAGGCCGGTTTCAATGAGCCCAAGGCATTGTGTCCCACACATTATGATTCACATACTCTTCCTATGGAGCACAGATTGCACCTTGTACGCCCATAATTGAAAGTGAAGCTAGGAGATCTACTTTGACAGAGATACAGCTAGCTTTCTGCTTCTTTTTTTAGAACACGCTCCTCTTATATATTTTTGCTTTTAAATATGACCCCTCGTGTTTCTCTCTTTGGAAATGGCTGGTTTTCGTTGTTTCCTTTCTTTCTTTTTCCTCTTTCCCGTCAACTAGAAGAGGCCGAGAGTGATGTTTTACGCGGTCACTGAAATGCTAAAACCTGAACGGCGGTGGGCTGGTTCCGTGTTCCGATCGGTACAGAGGCCAGTAAGTTGAGACAGCCGCGCTCTAACCTCTAACCAGCCGTGAAGAGAACAGAGGCCAGGGAAACCTGATCTTTGACTCTCGGCACTCTCACGCACCGCCTCTTTCTGAGCGTTTTGTGCGAGCAAGAGAAAAAGAGAGTGAGACCTCTCAGATTTCAGCTCTGTCGTTTTCATCCCTCCCCTGGTCCTGAAAGGCCAATCTCTTAATCACTGGGTTTGAGGGGATGAGGGAACTGAAAGTCCAGGTGACTTCCATAACTTCCACTTTCACAGCTGCCACCATTGTGTTGACATGGGTTGGTTTCAGCTTCCTCACGAATAGGCTGCAAACCTTTACATTTACATTGTCAACAAAGCCACTGGTCAAATCATGCACATCATCTCATGCATACTTTACAAATGTCAGTGTGCGCTTGTGTTTGGTCAAGTGTTTTCCTGTGTGCACATGATGGGATTAGAGTCACGGCGGTGGCAGATTACCTGTAACTGTGATCTGTTGTGGAGGGGATTAACTTCGTGGCGCTCCACGCTGTGAAGTAACACGACGCAGCGGGGACGGACCATGGTGAGAGCAGTGCAGAGTTAATGCTAGAGCACTGGGGCGATAAAGCTATGATAATCCACTTCTCCTGTGACCTGAGAAGGAGGAGGAGTGAGGACCTCATTGATGGCTTTACCTGGAGAGAACTTGAAGTAAGGGGCAATGCTTTTTGAGGCGTGGGGAGTTTTAGAAAAACTCTGTGGGAAAGTGGGAGTGGCAGAGCTTTTAATCAGCATGTAGAAATGGTCTGCTTTATGCGACTGTCACTTTAACCTTTTTGCTTTACTGTACTTTTGGAAACCCTCTGGAGACTCTGAGGATTCTAGGTCATTTCCACTTGAAACTCAGGAACTTGATGATATTTTTAAAATGAGTAACCCTAAGAAAGTATCAAATATAGCTGGCATATATTACCTTAAAGTGAAGTTGTTTGATTTGCGTTTTGTGTGTGTAAATAAATAAGAACTGCCCCGATACTCAGGCATAGTACTGATGAACATAGTGGATTGCAAAAGTGATATAGTCATGGAACATTTTCACATTATACCATACTGCAAGCTTAGACTTTATTTTTCTTTAATTAGGATTTTGTTTTGTTGTACATCATCAAGAAATGAGGCATAAATGAGAAATAAAAAAAATAAACTTATTTGTTACCAATTAAAACTTTGAACTTGTTTTCTCTGGTTGAAATTCATCTTGGCCAATCAGCAAACTGGAGGATGTCAATTTTCAGCGCTGGTTTAGAATTGTAGTTTGCAATGGCTGTTTGTTGAGCAATGGCAGGGAATGTTGGCCATGCTTCCAAATATTGAATTGAGATGAACAGCACTTCTCTTCACAGGATCAACCTGGTGCATAATGTACGTCATGGCCAAATGTGAGCGATTAAATTTGAACTTCAACAGAGTTCTTGCCTCCAGGAAATGAGCCGAGGGTCCTCACTCCTGACCAACTGTGCAAAGTATAGAATGAGGGGCTGCTTTTTACCACTCCAAATCTGGAATAAAGATTAAAAATAACTATTTTACAAAATGTTCAACAAAATTTAGCATTAATGTGCCATTTAATTAGGTTTAATTTTCTTTATTGAAGCTCGATAAGAGGAGTTTTACGTGACGTAAAGATGACTTATTTTGCAGATCAAGGAAAATGAGGAGCTAGAGTGCCAAAAGGAGAAACCATGAGTGCGAAATGGCCACTTCTGCTCTGCCTCCTCCTCAATTAGTCTTGCACTGAGCAGATGCAGCTCCCAGCCTCTCCAGCTTCCTTGCTCTTCCTTTATGACCACATGTACCCTCTCTTCTCTTTTGTTCAACCGTTAACTCTCCATCTCGCTTGCTGCACACAGTCACAGTCGCCTGCCCATCGATCAGGTTGCTGCTCGCACTGCATTCATTCTGCACCTACTTGCTCAGTTGCTTCGCTTTTGTGATTCTCCCCTTTTCCCTGAATTCTGACCTTCTGTAAATGTGGCCTGCCCATGAAATGCTCATTCACTCCCTTCTTGTTTGTATATTGTCACAGGATGGCCATGTACCGCCAGGACTAGTGAAGAGCTTTGGCATTGTGCTGTAATTTGCTGTTTGCTTCACTGTTCCTGTCAATGTCGAAACATCTCCCTCTTTTAATTCGAAATTCACTCTCAAGTGCTTGTCAACAGCAACTTTGAATTATGCCCACGCGTGTGGATTCACATGCATGAACACACACACAAAAACCCGGTATGCTTTCTGAGTGGAAAAAGACCTTGGTGAGCAAAAGACTGTTGGAAATGTAAGTTGAACTTTTGTTTTCTGTTCCCTTGAGGCCAGTTTAAATTTAGTTGAATTTGTTCTTTTTTCCCCCACTTCTTTTTGTCCTTACCAAGCCACGTTTTTCTCCTAATCATGCCATTGCTCCCCAAAGTTCAACCCAACATTTTTGTTGCCTTTTTGTCTCATCTAGTGTTCTCTCCTTAGGCCTGCCTTGCTAGTGGCTTTTACCCTAAATTAATTCAGGCTAATTATATTTTAATCAATAAGGGGTGTCTTGCTGTCACTGGATGTTCATGACTATGGACTAAGCTGCATAGTCCATTTACCTTTCCCTATTTAAAAAATTTAATCTGTGAATGATTACAAATTAAAGACATTCTAGTTGCAAATTGGAAAGTAAAAAGTTGTGCTAAATGACCTTGATCTTTGCAATTAGCTAAAAAAGCCACTAAGGAATCATGTATAATGTAGCAACACATCAACTGCTCATTTAATGAGGATCCAAACAAATGTTACTATTGCAGCCTTCTATATGTGTAGTCTTAGGGTAGCCATATTGGATTTTGAGGTTAAGTTGGCAAAAAATGTCCCACTTTTAAAGTTGAATTCCTACATCAGGAAGCTTTCCACTAACATTCAGAACTATTGTAAGGAAACGGGTATCAGAGTAAGTGTTTTAAAATGTGACAGTTCTGCTTGTGTTTGTCCTCAGACCAACCTTCCCATCTTCAAGCTAAAGGAGTCCTGTGTGCGGAGGCGGTACAGCGACTTTGAGTGGCTCAGAGCGGAGCTGGAGAGAGAAAGCAAGGTAAGTTCGGCATTAAGGCCGTAGATCTAACAGACTGTAATGTTGATCATACCTACCATGGTATGGTAGGTACCATAAATTTAAATTTTGTGCTTCAATTAGATTTTTTTTTTTTATTACACTAATTAAACGCCACCACCTCAAAGCGACCCACATGTGTGGAAGAAGAATGTTGACGTCACATATCAACGCGCTACGAAAGTAATAATGGTTTCCGCCGTCTATGGATCAATTTCAATATTTATTGAGCAACGGGAGCTGACAGTACTGTCACAGGATGATAAGACGAAGGAAGCTTAAAAAAAAGAAAGCACAGCTAACCGTGTCACAAAAACAAATATTGCAGGTTGAGAAATTGTCTCAGAAATTGTGATAAACAATATAACAATGCAAATTTGTTCTCTCAAAGGCTGATAAACTATCCTTATAAAAAACAGTCCACAAACATTTTAAATATCCATAATCAAACACAGCAACCAAAAACAGTAAATAAAAAGGAAATAAAAACCACACACAACTGAAACTGTAAACCAAATGGACTAAGAAGTCTCCGTAAGCAAAACTGACATTCAAAAAATATTAATCAGAACGCAAATTTTCAAACTCATTTTAATCCATCTTTATTGGTGATAAATCAACTACTTGTTGATTAATTGATTATTGTGACAGGCTTAAACACAATTAATTAGCAGTGGTCTTTTGTGGAGTATGGTTGGCAAATTCTGTAGTGAAGTCTGTTTGGCTGCGTGGTTGAAACCAGCAATGATGTGATTGTGATTTGATCCGCTACAGTAACACAGACATCTTTCATAATTTTGTAAATATGAATTTCAACCATTGTTAATGTCTGAATTTACGCATCTGGCTTCTTTTGGTGCATGATTTTTCAACCTCTCGCATCAGTGACGTAAAGGTTGGATGAGATGCAACGTGACCGTTCAGACTGCAGACGCTTTGAATAAAATTGGATACGTATCAGATTTAGTTTCATCTTTGAAAGTGGCACAAATATGAATTTTTTTTTTTTTTAAATTTCGGGGAGTGAAAATCAGAATTTGCCCTTACAGACTGTGTTAAAAAGTCTGATGTGGTCGGAAAAAACCCCAGACTGGGACGCAATCAGCTACTTTGTGAATTTGGCTTTAGATTGAGGACTCGGAAATGTCCTTATAACCTTATTGAATCAGATCACTCTGTCTTGGATTCATTAATTTAAAGCACTTGATAACAGATGCAGGCTTGTGTAACTGTTTTAACTCTGACTCTTTTGTTTGTTTTTTTAGGTGGTCGTACCTCCTCTCCCGGGAAAAGCCCTTTTCAGGCAACTTCCATTCAGAGGAGACGATGGCATATTTGATGACTCTTTCATCGAGGAGCGGAGGCAAGGTCTGGAGCAGTTTCTCAACAAGTAAGTCTGTCCACATCTCTTACGTCTGCATCTTTCCTCTTTTTTTTTTTTTTTTTTTATCTTGCTTTGAAGTTAAAATGATTTATTCTTCACAAGTTGTTCTGTGCAGCTGCAGTTATTTGCAGCTCCTTCCTGAGCTGAGGTGGTACTTGAACTGTGCAGAACAATGAAACATTTTGTGTGATAACTACGTGCAACTTTTTCACTTCTCTTCATATTGTTAACAAACTGAACCCTTGGAGACAGGTTGGCCTTTTTCCCGCTATCCTTCTTAATTCTCTTATAATTATCTTGCAAAGGACAAGAAAACCAAAAGAGGATTCACACATGCACCCCCACAACATCATTTTTTTCCCCCACATTTGTTTTGTTGTTGATGTGTAATTTATGTTAATTGCAGCTCAAATTACAGCGCGTGGTACCCCGGGATGGTGTGTACACCTCTGCTTATTTTTGATCCAGCATGTCCTCGTTTTCAGACACCGAACAATAAAAGTTACAGTGTGATTGTAATCATTTGCCGTGATAGCAGACTTGGCCATTATCTTTGTTTCATGTGCAAATGCACCAGTGTTTCCTGTCAGAATATTAAGCGCGTAAAGACAGTTGAGAAAATTAGAAACCACAAATATGTTAAAGTAGAGGAAGATGATTCAGTAATTAGGATTTATCCCCCTGTCTTTGCTTCCTGTAAATGAAGCACTGCTGTTGATCATATTATTGTTCAGATGCATTACTGGCCAACATTGTTCAGTCTGTGATTGAGAGCATTGTGAAGAGTAATTCTTTTGAAATGCTAAAGATGATTGTTGCTGTGGAACAAGTAAGAGGGAGGAGAGAGGAGAATGATCACTTTTTGATTACGCCAGTTAAACATAATTTATACTTCAGGTAAGAGAGAAGAGCTTGAATCTCCTGTTTGAAAAGGCTTTTACGTTTAACATCCTCATGGCTCTTGTCCTCTGGGCCGATGTTTCCATATTTGCTAAGCAGAATCCGATCAGGCAAGATCGGTTTTTACTTTTTTTTTTTTTTTTTCCCAGTCATTTCTCTGGTACTTGACCTGAAAATCATTCTGCGCTGTTTCATTTCTCTGCAAATGTTTCCCCATCAGAGGTTAAGATCCGTCCATGTGTGCAATGTTATCGTGTTGATCTGCTCAGAGTGATTTAGCATTTTAAAGAATGTCATATTTAAGGGTCTCAGGTGCACTGGTCCGTTCTCGTTATGCTGCTGTGCGTCATCTCAACAGGCCTTCAAGAAAACCTGATGTCAGAATGGCTCTTTAAAAGGAAATGACATTAAAACAAGAATTTATAGCAAACCAGCTGTAATAATTGCTGACTTTGATTTGAATTTTCTGCTTTTGATTAGCTTTCACATGAAAAGTTTTGTTTGTAATTTGAGCAGACAAATGAAATTTATTTGGGTGAAAATTTGTGTTGAACTAAATTCATAATGAAAAAAAGAAAAAAATTATTCCTTTTTTCTTTTTTTGAATAAATTTTATTTCTTTACGTTTTCATTTGCATGATTCTGTCCAGAGTAAGATGTTGATACAGGTAAATTTTAAGCATTTAATTTCTTCCAGTCAAGTTCTCTTTCTCCTTAGCTGAGGTTAGAAGCTTTGGATGTCGCAATACAATGAAAATCAAATTTTCTGAGACATAAATTACTTACATTATGAACTATTAGAGATTTAGTATTTGATTGATTCTGGCTTATATAAACAGAATGCACTATTGGAAATATTCTTTTGGTTTTCATGAGATGTATCTGGAAAACAGTTTTGTTTATGAAATACTGTTGTAAAAAAAAGTGGTATTATCACCTGGTGTAAGCATCTTTTTTGTGTGTGTTTTTCAGTGAAATCCTGCATCAGCCACATAAATCATAAAGTCTATATGAACACCAAGAGTTCCAATGATTTACATGGCATTGATCTACTGAATTCATTATTTCACCTTAAATAGCTTTTCCTGGTTATTTTTGCAAACGATGCACAAACAACAAAATGCAAAGAACAAATGGTTGTTCAAGCTTTTTAAAAGTGCCATTCAAATGATTCCTAATTATTTTCATTCTCGACCAGTTCAGTTTCATATAATTATGCCCTTGTCTCAATGAGAGTAAAACAATATCTCTTGCTCTTATGTGACTCTTTTCAGAGTGGCCGGACACCCTCTAGCTCAGAACGAACGCTGCCTACACATGTTTCTACAGGACGAGTTTGTGGACAAGAACTACACCCCATCCAAAATCAGACAAGCCTGAGAAAAAAAAAAAATAAATCATGGCTCTGCTTGGTCTGGTCCGGCTCAGTCGAGCTTGGCCCCCCCCAACCAAAAGCTCTCGTCACTGCTCCAAATGTCTCTCAATAAACTTTGTAGTGACACTTTCTTCTTTCCTACACTGTCGAAAATATTATTTCTTGCCTATGTAAGTTTAATTTCTAATCACTGATTGTCTGTTTTGACCTTCCAAATGAAGTCAAGAATGTTCTATACACAGCTGTGGTCTAAAGTGATTCACGGATATTTTTTCTTCATGTCTAAAGATGCCACTAACAAAAATATATTATATATTTATCATTTAGCTTTGTCCTGAATATATTCCTTCATATGTTACTTTTGAATGAAACTTCTTTGTATGCAACGCTTGTGTAATGTCCCACACCATCCTCCATCAACGACTGGCACATTGCTCTCCATAACCAGCACTCAAACACACACACACACACACACGCACACATATTCGACGGACCTCGACTTTCAAGCCACACTGAGTTGTTGTCTTAAAAAGGATGCATGTGTGTGTCTGTGCGCATCGTGTTCACCAGCACCTACCCGATGAGCACCATGTTTTTTCTAGCATGCAGTTTACACAGAGAGAACTGCAGTATTTCTACTGGCAATATGCATTTTGAGATTTGTATACTGCTGTGCCATTTTTGTTTATTTTGAAAGATTTTCCAATAAAACAGGTGAAATGTCTCCAGTCCAAAGTGCATTTTGTCTTCCGAGCCACATCATGCTTGCATGCAGTCGCACTAACTGTCGATTTGTATTTAGTGTTTAATAAATAAATCTTAATACAGTTTCGTTAAGAAGTGGTGGCTGTTCAAAGGGTTTTTATTAGAGTAGATGTACACTTTGTATGAAGTGTTTGAATTCTGTTCAAATGATACAGCTGTGGCAAGGCCTTTTATTATCTAATGATTTTAGTGTGCAGGTAAAATAGCTGTTAAATGAATAAATATTTATAATGTAGTTCATAAATTCTACTAATTTGGCTGGAATCAAGTCTCGGTAACAGAGCACTTATCCTCACCATGAACATCATTTTACACTTTTATTGATTTGTATGAGCCATTTTAACTTAGTTTAGACAATTCCAGTAATTTCTAAAATATCACTTATGTGTATATTGTAGGAATTCATTGTGGCTTATCAAATTTTTTCCACAGGATCAAAAATAAACATGCACCTCTAATAATTGTGTAATTCTCTTATGGCATGTTGCAAGAAAACTAAAGGATTTGATCAATAACTGAAATAATTCTGGCTTCATCTTTATCTTAAGTAGCAGAACGTGTTTCCTAGTGTGTAAAATATCAATAAGGTTTATATCTCAGACTTTCCAGAAGCTTAATGAGTCTTTTATCTATTAAAAAAGAAAATCTTTTGGCACATTGCTAAACCCAAGTTTTAACTTGGCTGCCAATCTAGTTTGAAGTTGAAGAATTATGTCCATTGTTCTCTATGTTTGTTATTTCTCCCAGTGAAATACACCAGTACCACTGATACTGAATCAAGTCCTTAGCATGATACCACCATAGCCATGCCTGAAACTTCCCACAGTTTTATTTGGCCTGAAAGCCTCACCATTTCTTCACCAAACACTGGTTTTGTTTTATTTCACCAGAAAACATTTGGCTTTCCCTTTGAGCAGCTACAAATTTTGCCTATGCCTCAAAGTTTCTCTATTGAAACATGAACTTCCGTCTTGGTTGGCACGCTTTTGGGTACATGTCTCCCAGCAATTTACTTAGACCTTCGCTTAGACCTTGGTTGTTCATGAATGTCCTCTGAACTGTTTGAGTCAGGTGACTAAAACTTCAACACAGTTGGGTGTTCCAGCAGGCGGAATCATCTGAGACATACACATTGAAATTTGCTTTGAACAGGACATTGCAAATTAAAATAAGCTCCTTGAACATTCCCAAACCTTTAACCCATGTCTATTCCAGACAGGAAACTAGTTTAAATGAATAATGCCAGACACCACGTGGTTTTTCTACAAATTGTTAAGGGACTTTAAAAAAAAAAATAAAAAAAAAAACATTAGTGAGGCTGCTTGCACACATTTGAGCCTGTTTTACTCTTTGTGTATTAGAGAAATTATGCATTCAATTCAAACCTATCTGCTCTTATGATTAATAGCAGAAGTTTTTTTTTTTTGCATAAATATTCAGAACAGGTCATGAAAGTTGATCAAATGCATTGATCTGTTGGTGTGCCAAGCAGTGTAATAGGATACTGAATTGTGACAAAGGAACATGTGTCATGTCATTAAATGGATATACCATGCATTGTTAGTTGTATATTTTGTATCTTGGACGTTTCCAGGGTCAAAATAATCGAGTGTAGGAGGAGCAACATTAGTCTGCAAGATGAAAAAGCTTCAACTGCTGCTGTATTCTGGTATCTGATGTATGAAACCAGCTGAGTTCAGTCTTCATCTCTTTTATTCTCATTGTTACAACTCTAAATAGTTATAACTCAGGATATTTACAGCAAACTCAAAAGAACACAGGCCACAAAAGAACATTTCCAAGTGCTGAATATTATTTTATCCAATGTTAGTGTCTGTCTTCACAAAATCAACATAAAGACATTTCTGAAATGCTGCTGCGTCTGAAAACAGTACACACTGACAGTTAGGACAGCATCCTCTGAAATGACTTCCTTGAATAATTTTACAGCAACATTTTTCATCTCAAAGTTTGTTTTCTTTGTCGTTGCCCCCTTTTGTGCATTTGGTTTCAGCACTGGATTGCGGAACAGCGACTCGGGGCCCTCTCACTGTTGGGGCATTTTTTTGGTTTCCTCCACTGGGACTGAACACAGCAATTACAAGATTAAATTGGTCATCAAGCTCATTGGTCTCAAAGACACTCGAAAGACATCGTAATGTACAGCATTTCTGTTTAAAATGGACTTGGCAGGCGCTCTTTTAGAGTCTTAAGGCGACATTTAAATACTGCAAACTGCAATTTTCTGAACCTAATCCTTAACTAGTGCAACTGTTAATAGGCGATCCGGCTGTGTTGGAGTCTTTACTTCAGTGTGGAGCCTACAGGCCTAAAAGACTTTGTGCTCCGTGAAAACTTCAACCCCTCCTGCACCTACGTTGAGTTGACCTGTCCAGACCTGGGTGGATGTCTTAGTCCTTTTCCACACCTCTGGACAGTCAGATAGTTCATATATCACTTGATTTGTACATGTCGGATAGAAGCCTTGTGATGGGAACGTTCCCAATGGTCTTTTTGAAGAACACTTCTTCTATGGTGGAGGGGCTGACGGAGCGGAGTGCCGGGAGGAGAAGCAGCAGCTTCCCGAAACGGCAGGGCTGAGTTGGGTACCTGAAACAGAGAGAAAGGTTCTAAAACAACCTTTTATACATGTTCTGTTTAGTGTAACACTAAGAAAGAACAACCATTTAAGACCAAGAAACATGATCCATCAGGTTGAAGTTAAGTCTGCATAAAGCAAGTAATGACAGATAGGTTTGGATGGATAAGATTCTAACCTGTGGTGTTCCGTGAGGCAGAACAGCTGTATTTATAGCTTGCAGAAAAGTAGAACAAGAAGAAAAAATATTCTTTTATTTCACAAATGGGTGACCAGACAGTCTGGCTATGAAAATCTCACCTGCAGTTTGCTACAAGATAACAAGAGGAGAAAGGCGTATGTGGACAAAGGCGTTGTGGTCAAATTAAACCATTTAGGTCAACATACAAAATGCTTTTGTGGTGGGAAAAATAGTATTGCAAATTATTCTGACCATATCAACCGCACAGTGAAATTTAGTGGCGGCGGCATCATACTGAGGAATCCTGTCCTTCAGAAAAAAGCAGGGATGGTGGATGGATCTAAATACACACCGATCCACATTAAAATAAAAGAGTTTGAGGCTGCAATGACTTCACACTGAGGTCAGAGTTCACTTCCCATCAGGACAGTAATCCTAAACAGACAGCCAAAGCTTCAAGGGAATTGCTGAGGTCAACATATATTCATGTTTTAGAATAATGAATCAAAATATGAATAAATACTGTATTTTATTTTATTTTATGAAGGTTCTCCATCCAAATTAAGGTTGAGTTTCTGTTTCAAGGGTCTGCAACCTGCGGCATCAGAGCCACAACTGACTCTTTGGATGCTCTGCAATGGCTCTCAATAACCTATGCTGAAAATAACAAAGAGCAAACTAAAGTTTTTAAAAATAAATATAATCACAAATTAATTTTTAAGCAGTTTTCCAATTTTGTTTTAAAACAGTTGCATTGGATTAACAAAATAGAATGACACTAAAAGTAATCATTTTTAGATCTATTTTTCTTGTCATTAGTTTGAAAACTATGTGTACTTTACATCATTTTCCACAAAGATCACCATCCATTAGAAGACAATACTTTTGCAAGGTAATGTATGTCTCTTTTTCACATACCTGGTGTGGATGTAGCTGTTGAGTGTGAGCTGTGCTTCATCTTGTAGTGCAGCGATGGCACTGGCATTGCGGAAACTTCTTAATTCAGTGCTGCCTTGGGTAGGAACTGTAAAACATAGTCTGTTTAGGCTTATGGAACGGATTAAGTTGAGGTCGCTCAAGATTGAACCATCCCCTTTGACTTTGTCATATAGGCTCAGGTAGCAACTTGTAGGATGTTTTTTTAGGAAGCTGACCACTACACACCTGCTTTGAACGTTACGATGCATTTTAAACATGCGAACTCCGTCGCATCGAGGCGCATCTGTCGGAATCTGGTTACCACCTCCTGAAGTGCCTGGATCTCAGACATGATCTTGTTCATCCGCTGAGATTCTGTGTTTTCTGTGTTCATCCCTGTTGATGGAAATGAGAGAAAAGTGTTACCATTTGGGAAAAGAATGCAGCAGCAAGCAGTCACACACTTCCTGCATATAGAAGGATTTTAGGATTTTACATACCAGAGACAGCAAGAAGAGTCGTGGAGTCCACAGGAATTGCCCACTGAGCGATACCCAGAACAAACAACTCCCTCCAGGCATCCTCCAACAGAATCAGCTGGAAAATGATTGGTTTGTTTAAGCCAGCATGAATATTTGTCCACTTATGACATTTTTATTAGATTGTGCTTCTATTTTTTTGTCTCAAAAAAATTGCTTTTGACTGTTCATGTTTTTCTAACACACCGGATACATTCAGTTACATTTTTGTGAAGTCATTATGGCTTCAAAACTCTTTCTGAGCTTAATTATGTAGCTGAGGAACTGTGATATAATAGAAGTAAATAAATAAAGGAGAACAAATGATGTGTGAATTGGCAGAGCATAATGTCAGCCCACAGACACTGAAGAGATTAACTGTAGGAACTTCACCACCATAAAACACCTGAGGGCTCAATAGCAGCTATCAGCTACTTTACACAGCCTTAATGCACACACATAGTACTGTGAAATTTAGTCAATTTGGGTATTTTGACCATGCTATCCTTTTTAGGCATTATCTGGTACAGCACATTGAATTGTGACAATTATCTTTTAGCTTTTTTAAATAAAGTACATTATTAGTATTATTTGTCTGATAACTGGCCTCATACAGATATTCTACTAAGAATGCCAAAACCTTTCTTTTGATTTCTAAAACATTCACATTTGAGGTTTATTAACATTTAGGAGCAAGAGCACTGTAGTTGATTAATAATAATAATAATAATAATAATAATAATACTTGCTTAATAATTTTGTATTTTTGCTTCTGTCTCTAGTATATACATGTGACTTTGTGCTGTTTGTTCCTCTCTGTTCCAGTGTTTTCTCATTGGTTGCTTTCTCCAACTTAGTAACACAAAACTGTGATTCTTACGGCCTTTAGTTGCTGCCTTACTGTCTTAGTTCTTCCATTATTTATTGTTTTTGTAATATAATTATTGCGAAAAAGAAATAATAGATTATAAAGGCGTAAATGCTGAGATGATGGATTAAATAGCCAAATAAATATATAATATTCAAATTACATGGATCATTAGCGGAACAAGTCAGAGTCGGAGGGGCTAATGACCTGGCCCTTTATATAATAAAGCTCATGATAATTTAACTTTACAACATAGACATGCCCGCAACAGCGGAGCTTACAAGTTTCACCACCACAGAGAGCGACCAAGTCATTCTGAAATCCATCTGACATGAAGTACAACAAACCAAGAGATCAACAGAAACATCAGGCTTCTGGTCACTAATGATGAAACGACACAAATTCAAAGTAGTTCAGAACCGCGGATAGCGATCGGATCATTTTAACACTTTATCAATTTCAACTCAGAGCCTGATGCCTGGTTGACTCGTTGAACCGAGCACGCAGCAGCGCGCGTGGAAGCGGGTAAGCAGAGGCACGCGCCGCATGTCGCAGCACCTCGTGCACCTCTGGATGTTTGTAACGTTCACACAAACTGGACGATCTGGAAGATGCTTTTCCAGGCGGCGCCAATGTAAACCTTAACTATAAACGCCCTACTGCTGTCTTGGCTCAAAAATGCGCTCAACCCGAACCGTTGAAAGCGACTATAACTCATCCTTCAGTCCCTGACATCACCGCTGTACCACCGATACACCGAAAAGGCGATGTTAGCTCGGCGGCTCGGCTGATACAGTTTACAATCAGTCTACAGTTAACTCACACTTCGTGAATAATGTCAGAGTTGCTACCTGTAACTAGTCCGGCTCCTTCGCTGGGCTGGCAGTTTTGGCGGGTCTGAATCGCTGACAACAAAAAAGTCCGGTTCATCTCCAAGACGAGTAACAAAATATTCGTCCAGTTTTTTCTTGTCCTTGCTCTCTTTTTTCCAACCTTTTCGCTTTGCTGCTCCACGGAGCTCCACTCAAGTTAACTTAGTCGGTAGACATGCTTGAGCTAGTTTGCCATCTGTTGCCAAGTGACTGATGATGACGTTGGTGGACTGCTGGTGACAAGCTTTACCCAGAATACACTTGGAGACAATATGGACGATCCACTTGTAATTTTGCGTGTCATAAAGTTAAAACTATGAGTGAAAATAAAGCCAGTCATGCCGCACATTTATTCAATATTTTACACCCACTATGTCACTAAAATTAGTCAGTCTTGTAAAGTTTTTAGCAACCATGAGTCAACAATGACTGGGGCAACCTACTATATAATCTACTGGGACATCACATTATGTAATCTTATATACATCCTAAGAGCTCCCGCTTTCTACAAGCTTCATATTCTGCCGACTAGCTGGGCCCGTCACCCTCCCGGAGGACCCTCCCCTGACATGCATGTAGGTATGAAAATCCCTATAAAAGTTATTTGTTTAATCTTTTCACATGTTCTTACTTAGATTTTGGGTTTATAGAAACAACATTCGATGCAGGTCATGAATTTAAAGTTTACCTGATCAGATAAAGGCAGGGTGGAGAATGCGGGAACGCTTTTGGCCCACTTGATGCTCATGAAGAGGAGGCGCGCTGCGGACTCGCACACAGACTCCGTGGCCACCTCGTATAAATACATGGGGGTGCCGCTGACTTCATGGGGATACTGCAGGACGTGAGACATAAAAACAAACACGTGTCAAAAGTCTTAGTGAATCACAGTTTAGAGAACAGCGAGCTGCAAAGATCAAATTCCAAGCTCCGGCACGTGACTTTATAATCATTAGTGTTTCTTGTGCTGGATTGGGAGAGAAAAATCTAATTGGCGGATTTGTGCTTCTTACAGGATGCTAAATCGGGACAAGAATTTCAGCTTCTAACCTCTGTAAAAAAAAAAAATTTATTATTTGGAGCAATTGAAACAGCATCATCATACTTGAGTGTGTGTTCTTTTCAAGGGGTTTTCTCTAGCCTTTTTAAATCTTTTAATACTCATTATTTCAGCTCATTTCCCACAGCATGGAGACTTAGATAAAGAAACATTAAAGTTTTAGTAAATAAAAAAGAAATAAGAAATAATATCCCAGAGTAAATTTCAGAACATCGTACCTTGGGGGTGGGTTGTGCTAAACCCACGATGGCCTGTCTTTCTGGCGTGGTTGCTACTGAGCTCATCTCCAGGTTGTGGGGCTCCAGCTGCGTGACCGTGGTGAAGAAGGGAGGCCCGGGCAGCGAAGATCCCGGGAAGTGGGTCGAGGAGCCGTTCACCTCTTTGTGGCCCCGGAAATAAAGGGCGACTTGTTTGCGGATGGTGGACGTCCGGGGCCCCCTTTCATGCTGGACGGCTGCAAAAGTGGGACAGCGGACACAACGAGTTCAAGGAATAGTTTCTGAAAGAGCGAACTGCATTCTTTTAAGAAAATCTAATCTGCATTCATTGACAGTGTCTGTAAAAATGGGCTCTTTTTATATAGGTGCAAAGTTAAAAACTAAAACAAAACAAATAATCAAGTTCCACTTGGGAGTCAGAGCATGGCCCAGGGTTGCATGTGGCTTTAAGCAGAATTTAATGTGGAGTGCCACTTCCTGTTAATGCCCATGACCCAACAGAGCCCATCATCAGAGTTTCAATGCAAATTTGGTGGAGTTAGAGAGACAGCTCCAGGTTTATATGAAAGTGTGCAATAATTTGTTTTGCTTTATTAGCAAACAGTTGCAGTGTGCATACAGTGGGACGCCAACTCAGGCACAAGCAGCAGCAAAGATTAAACTGTCAATATTAATCATGCTAAAAATATTAACAGAGATATAACTATTGAAATTTTCCATGCTCATTTGACATCAGGACATTTACCAAACTTTAAAAATACGATTTTTGTTATTTTATGCCATTTGAAATATTAAAAATCTAAAAAATAAAAATAAAAAAATAAATAAAAAGGCTGTTCTGAAAAAAGATTTCATAAGTTAGAAAGGAAACAAACATTGCATATAAGTGCATAAATAAAATATTATATTTGTAGTAATAAAGAACATTCACAAGACTGTCAAATACAAATGTGCAGGGAGGGGCACAGCCTCCCTTCATTCCCCATCGGAGGCGCCAGTGCAACAAACAAGTCCAAGCAATTAACTTATATTGAAAGCTGCACCACGCTGCAACCAACGTCCCCTTCAAAACAAGCAAATAGCAGGTAATTATCAGCTTCTTTGCAGCTTTCATTAACAGCTTTAATAAACTTTTCCACCTCGGAACCAAACGCCACAGCATGGCGTGTCTATAGTCAGAGCCATAATTAAATCAAGCCCACTTACCGTCTTTATTCATGTTCACTTCCAGGCACTTTTTCAAACGACACGCTCGGCATTGGTTCCTGTGAGTTTTGTCAACGGGACAGCCACCCTGCGCAGAGACAACAAGCAAAAGAGGGGCGGAGGGGATGCGGGGGAAAGAAGAAAACAATAAAAAACAAAAAAAACAAGGGGGGGTTAAAACGAAATCCTCCTGCTATTATCCTCCTGGGAGGCAAATCTCCAGGTAAAAGATCGCGCTATTATCCTGCAGTTATGGACCCCGCTCCCCTGCGGCTCTAGTGCGGCCTCATCCCACATGGATAAGTACTCGATCCCGCCCTCTGCCGCCTTAAATCCTCGACTGGGAATCATCACATTAGATTGGATTACACCTGATATATTAGAGCAGCGCTGTGTTTAGGCCAGTACTTAATGGTGCAGGCATGACACAATTAGGCTCATCAAGGAAGATTTAACACAGCGACCAAAAAAAAAACAAAAAAACGGGAGCGAGACACAGAAAGCTCCGTGCGTAAAATGCGCATTCCGTGCGTAAATCTAAAACGTTTTTGTTTTGTTTTTTTCTAAAATGAACCAGGATTCATGTATATCAGAAGACGGTAAATGCAGAAAAAGTTGCATAACAATTTATTGCAATAGAAAAATATGTACAACCGCTGCTGCGAGTTCGTAGTTTTCTTTCTTGCGTGGAAAAAAAAAATCTAATCAACGATTCAAATAGTTTGAATAGCACACACTATTTGAAATTAACAACTAAAACTATTCTAAGAACCACTCCTCACCTCCCTTAACCTCCCCTCCTCACCTGTGAACCCGACTTGCACACATAGGTTCGGTTCCTCCGGATGCTCCTCTTGAAGAATCCCGAGCAACCGTCGCATGCGTAAACACCGTAGTGTTTTCCTGAGCTGCGATCGCCGCACACTTTGCATGGGATGTCCAGAATCCGACCTTGGAGATGCCAAAATGTCAGTTGGACAGCATTCAAAATCAAGATTCAGTCAAGACCGAAGTAAATGGATAAAATATGATGGTAAATCATGGTTTAATACACGCTTTTGAGTTTATACACTAATATGATTCAAACTTGCACGATATGCGGTGACATTAACTTTGTAAATGACTCTGAAGCAACAGATAAATTGTAGAGCGAAAAATTTATTTTTCGGGCAAACATGGACGCACGGCCATTTCTTCACCCCACCATTACCATGGGAATTCACTGGAGCATATTTTGGGAATAAAGTCCGGTGGGAAGCGTCATATCTGAGCTCCCTAAGACAATAGCCCGAGGGCGCACAATGGAGACATTAGGGGAAAGTGTTAACTTAATGATTTTCCCCCATTGAACCTCGTCTGACTGCCTGGATCTCGACAAGCTGCCAACTCCACTTCATAATGGGACTCGACAGCTGCTTTATCCCGCAGGTCTATAGGCCCCAGGATTAGGGAGTGACACTGCACTGCGAGAATAATGCGCACCAACTCGTTTCACCAACTCAAATGAAGTGTATGTAAATCGAGCCCAGTGTAGATAAAAAAAGTGATTTTTCTTTTTTGGTGAAGATTTTGTATTCAAATCTGTTGAAAAAGAACTATATTTGTATGCATATGAGGGAGCTTTTTTCCCCCCCTCTCGCTCTGGAGGGAAAAGCCGTCTATGTAATTACACTGACGTTTTGCCACCTGCTCATTGATTCACCAGTGACCCGTCAAAAAGGGTAGCATGGGAATAACTACTCGGCAGCAAAGACAATGACTTCAGGGGAGAGTTATACGACTTCAATTGGCTGTTTATTCGGAATCAGAAGGCCGTGGGGAATATTGGTCTATGGGCCACAACCAACTACCTTACAGCATATAGGAATGTGATTTTAAATATTACATTAAAAGGTTTATCTTTTAAAGAATATATATGTAAAAAAGAAGCGAATTAGCAACTTACTTATCCTTTTATTTCTATAACATAAAAAATATGTAAGAGGAAAAAAATGAAATAATGAAAATATTGTTTCCATTTGCGTGCATTGGAGGAAAATTTGACTAAATGTTTGGGTTTGATTCAATTTAATTAAACCCAACTTTTTAAAAAAGCGACTTTAAAAACCGAAGACAAATAATAAACCGCGGAATTTGATCGTCGATTTAAATGAATCGGTGACAATTTTTTTTTGGTGTGGAAAGAAGATTTAGGTTCCCACCGTGGGGGTCCAGTGCGGATCCATTGTGTGCATTAATTACCTGAAAATATATGGCATATTTTATTAACGTAATCACCATCAAGACCGAGAGCTGCTAATAATCAAGAGACTGTACGTCTGTACGGAGGAAGTGATCCCAAATTACATTTAAACATTACTTTAAAACATGTTGATCAGCTGCAGAAAGTTAAGTTTCTAACATTTAGGGAACAGGGAAACACCGAAACAGAAACGCAGCATCACAGATTTTGATGTGATGAAACTAAAAACAACTAAATAAAAAGAAATACCATTACATGTAAATTTGACAGAAATTTGTTAAAAATTTGTTGAGGAAATATAGTTCATTTGGTGTTTCTAAAGATCAGACGTTTAATATTTGCACTTTTTTGGGCCTTGTGCTGTGATGTTAAGAAAAGCTCCAAAGCGCAAAAAAAAAATTAAAAAAATAAATAAATAAATAAATAAAAAAATGAGACAAACAACCGTAAATATATTGCTCTAATACAATCCCCACATTTAAGGTTAAGAAACTGCAAAATATTAAAGTCATTTTAGGACATTTTAAATGTATAGATATATAATAAATTATCTAAAGCAAAGTCAAGTCAGAGGATTTTTTTTTAATCACAATTAAATACTTAGCGAGAATAAAGTTGCCTTAGTTTGTTGCGTTTTTATTTTATTTATGTTTTTTTTTTTTTTTCTACTTCGGAAGAACTTACATGAAACAGGCAACAAGTGGCATCGAGTGTGGTGCATAATTCTTCTTTTAATTCTTTCGATCTTGGTCTATTTCTTTACGAAAAACAGGAGAACACTTTGCGTGTTACAAACAACACATCTGAATAAAACTAGATCACGCATAAGTATCTGAAATAGACTAAATTATTGCGCAAAAGTTGTAGTGAAAATTAAATTATACGTGCAAAAAGTTTATTGCTTATTTTCTTTTTTAAATTTTTTTTTTAATCAAGTCAGCGAAAGGCCTTACTTGGACGGCTGAATATAGTGGAGGATCATCGAGAAATGGATGAGAGAAACTCACTTGATTTGACGTTCAGAATATCCAAACAGCCACTTGTTGAACCGGCGGGTTTGCTCATCATGAAGGTTCAAGTCTTTCTACAGTCTCTCAAGAAGAATGTTTCCCTTTTTTATCTTTTATTTTAGGAGTACAACAAGAAAACTATCGAAGTAGAAGCGATGTGTTTTGCTCTTCAGCGGATAAAAAGTCCAGTTACCAACTTGTCAGAGTCGCAGGCTTCGTTTGAGAGCTCCAAATGAAAACTCAGCGCCCGAGCTTTATCTCGGCACCCTTTGCCTTCATCACAGCCGCACTGGAGCTCCGGCATGCAGGAGAGGCGCAACCGGGTATCGGTCGCAGGCAGCAGCGCTGCTCCGGCAGGTCGGTGCGCACCAACCCGGCGCGTAAAGTTGGACGTGTGAGAAGGAAAGAAACCACCGCCTGCGGAGGATCCGACGGGGCGCTGAAGCCGCTAGAGACACGAAAATCAATTTTAAAAAAAGGCGAATTTTGGGCTAAAATCAGAGGTGAAAATGTGTTAAACACACCAGGACGCGAGCTGACTTTGTGCTGCGAGTTCTCCCCAGAATAAGCGTCGGTAATATTTATGAGAAGTGTCAGGGGGAGGCTGGAGGGTGGAGAGCTCCACTTCCTTCATCCACTTGGCTTTCTACACTAAACTCCAACCTGACGTCACCGGGAGTGTGAGAGAGAGTGTGTGTGTGTGTGTTTGTGTGTGTGTGTGTGTGGAAGGGATAGGGAAGCAAAGTCCCTGGGTGAAAAGGCGCCGCATAAGTTTTTATGAAAAAAAAAAAAAAAAACTTTTATGAAACATGTTAGTATTTTTCCTTTAGAAGCTCTAAATTAATCCAAAAATTACACTTTTCGAAATAACTAGAGTATTTTTTTTTTTATTAATTGGGGTAAAAATAGGCAGTAGGAGTCAAAGTGCGTCTGCAAGTGTGCAGAGACAGTATTTCCGAGTACTTTCTATAACTCGTGCTGAGACGCTTCTGAGTAAACAGCTTTATGTGCGTTAAAGTTGGTGACGTTCAGAGATTCGCAGCGTGACCTCAGTTGACGGAGAATAGCATATAATCGGTTAGAAAGAGTTCAGCCACGGAAACAACACAAAAGTTGGTTAATGCTTAATAAATGATCCAATCCAAAAATTAAAAATACATGCACACCTCCTTTTTTAACCCCTCTCTCCCCACTTTCTCTCTCTCTCTGAGGGGTATTCCTCAGAGAGAGGGCGGGTGTCCATGTATGCGCCGCTTTCCTCCAGTTCATGGCTCGTTTTAAAGCCATTGTGAGCTTCACTGCCTACTGGATTTTCAGTCTGATGCACGTGTTTAAGCGGGAGTTTGTTTTAGTTTATTTATTTATTTATTTATTTATTTATTTATTTATTTACTATGTTGTTTCTTTACTTATTTAAAATGATTTACCCTATTGGCTACCGATAGATTAATATAGTCTGAAGTTAAAACTCAAAAGGCCGACTGTTAAAAATATAATCCCGTCATACGTCAACTGTCAACTTATTAAAAAGAGAATTAAAGAGAAAGGGGAATTTTGTCAAGTTGGAATGCTATTTTATTAATTTAGGTTATTTCAAACAATATGAAATCAGTTATTAAGATGAACATGCTTTTGTCTTATGCTTTGCAGAAATACTTTCATGTCATTAATTATTGGTATTATTATTAATAATATGAGCAACAGCAATTTCTCAAGTACCTGTTTGACGTCTCAAGCAGGGACGTCATTGAAGCTCCTGCTCTCAATTTGACACTTTTTTTGTCCTCATTTAAAGCTAAAGAAAGCTGTGACCATATCCATCAATATGGATATGTTTCAGCAACAATATTTGGATTACATTTAAATGTAGGCTATTATAAATAGTCTTTAACGCCTTTTGTGCTTTCAGATAGAATTACATTCCTATAGTTATGCGCAAAGATTAGTGTTACAGTCCTCCGCTCTCAGAACCCCCCGCCCCCGCGGCCCCAGATGCGGTTCGGACCCCTGAAATCCTGCCTGCGCCCCGGGGCCTTCCGGACAAAGTTCGGGGGTCAGCCCGCGGGCCTGCACGGAGGGCCTCGACCTTGACAGCTTGCTGCGCTTTCGCCGGGTAACTCTGGAAATCCATATTCCGTTTTTTTAATTGTGTCCATTCCCACGGTGCACCAAGGGCCATATGGACGCACAAAGTGTCGATTTAAGCGGACAGGGGTGAGGCGGAGAAGCGTAGTTAATTGCAATTAGCCATTGTTGCGTCCTGCAACCTGCCTTTCAGCTGAACGGTTGTAGTGTTGGAGCCTAACAAGGCCGACATGGAATCACCCTGATATTCCTTTGATTCGCCTGCAGGGACTCATGGGGAGACTTACGTCTGAAACGCAACATTTAAAAGCCAGATATTATTATTATTTTTTTAAAATTATTATTATTATTATTTTTTTTTTTACAAAAGTAGAAAATAAATCAAATGTATTATAACAGGAATCTATTCAATTGATCATAAAATTATATATAAAAATGTTTCTTATTTTTTAATAATCAGGTTTTAGAGGCATTTCTAAATGTCTGGCTATCAGATATGGGTATGAGTGCGTGTGTGGGTGTGTGTGTGTGTGTGTGTGTGTGTGTGCGTGGGTGGCTGTCGGGGGTGTGTGAACGCTGAATGTGTGACATAATCTCCTTAACTCGTCCTAATCCTCGTCATTCACTGATAGCCTTTACACAAATATAACCAACATCATGGTTGCCGGGGCTTCCCTCTTTCACTCGCCTTGTATTAGTGACTCCCTTCTCCTCAAGCAGTCAATGAAAACGGCACGAACAAAAGGTCCGACTGGATTGTGTATCTGTTTTCTCTCTGGAGCTCTGCATCAGTATGCGGGCAGATACTTGACATACTATAGGATGGACTTTAACAACGAGTAAGAGTCCAGCAGAAGTCAGCGCGCAGCAAAGCAGAGAGACCACACGTGTGTGTGCTCATTAGGTGAATGAGTTTGAACTGTGAGAAAAAAAAAAAAAAAAAAAAAAAAAAATATTTAAAACAAAAAAAAATAAAAAAATTTAAAATTTAAAAAAAAAAAATAAAAAAAAAAAAAGTATTTTTTTAAATTTATTTCAAGGATA
>CAEFZX010021219.1:0-124788 GCA_903066825.1 Alfaro cultratus | reverse complement strand
CGAGTTGAACAACTCGGCTCCTATTTTTTTTTTAATTAAGTAAATTCATAATTGAAATATTATGTAGAAGAAATCAGCGGAGAGTCGTAACTGCTTGTGCTGTCATTTAGCATTAGCACAGTGCTAACTGGTTAATGTTAGCTCACTAGCTGAGCTTAACGGTGTGTTTTTTTTTTTTTAAATAAAACTCAGCGAAAGACAATTATACAGCTGGTCATTTTCACTTCTAACATGGATACCTTTTTAGTTTTAAGTTTATGTTATTCCGTCTTCTAACGGTAAAATTTTTTACTGCTGCTAGCGTTGACTTGCTAACAGTGTTAGCGAAACGGCTCAGCAGAAAGAAACAAACATAAAAACAGTGGACCATCATAGTAGTGTTGACCCAGATGCTCCCCTTAGACCTCAGACAAAACATGCACTGCTTTTTCTATCCTTAGTTTACTATACAGAAAATATACAGTCATCCTCTTAGCTAACATTTCTGACTCTGTTTACAATGTTGCGCATTTTAACCAGTACAGATTCCCACTGGCAATGGAGAACCATTCTCTTTCGATTGTTGATGCGAAAGCTTTCTGCCGGTCTGCTAGTCCACAATGTAGTCTGGCACTACATTAGCATGTGTTTACTAATGGATGTACATTAGCTTGTGTTTGTGAGACGGCCACGCATGTGGTAGCTGCGCTATGACGTAGAATGGGCATCAGCCAATGAAACGCGGCCCTTGTGGTAAGGTCCATCAACAGGTTAAGCTGACCAAAATTTGTTCATTTCCAGTATCAGTTGGGTTTTTAACAGTTAAATCAGAGGCCACTACTAGAAGGAAACCTATTCATTCACTCACTTGGCAAGAAAGAAATCCTTAAAAACCAAGACACGAAATAAACGAAGCCAAAACAAAACTAAGAATAACACCGGAGAGAACAGAAGGATCTGACAAGGACTCAATGAATCGGGCGGAAAATAAGCAGGGATGGTGATTACTGCGGTAAGAGACAGGTAAGACTGATTAAATGGAGGCTGAACAGCTGCAATAGAGAAGCATTAAATAAAATAAATTATTTTTCATTTTAGTTTGGAACCATCTATTTCTTCTTTTAATAGATGTTGCAAAAGTTTTCTCTGCATAAATGCCAGCTCTCTTCCAGTATCTTAGAGATAATCAAAAATTATTTTATTTTTTATTTTTTTGCAATCAGCTAAAATCAGCTTCACAAAATCAGAGATTTGAAATAGGACACAGAAACTCTGATTGGTGAATTTTAAGTAAAAAATATTTAGTTCCCAGACTCCTGCAGTCACTTTTTATGTGGCTTCATAAATTAAACCTGTTGTGTATGTAGCAAAAAGGTTAGTTTTTTATTTATAGCGTGGGGTACCTGCAACACTTTAATTGAATTCTTCACACAATATTTCTTGAAAATGAAGTTTCTTGACATTTACTCCGCATTTTATATTTTATGAGTCACAGAGCTGAAATTTGAGACAGTAGATTTCCCAGGAACCTTCCTGGAACAGGAGTAATGCTCTGCTCCCACCACAATGCACTGAACGGCAAAAGGGACTTTAAATGGTTGTGATTTACTGGCTGCTAGTTTCCTTCTGATTTATTTTTCTGTCCATGCAGCCGCGACGCAGCGTATTTCACATGATCACACCACTGAGTCCAAGCTAACAGTAAAAAATCATCTGTTTCAGGTAAGAGAACAAAAATATATAACAGCACTAATAAAAGTAAATACAAGAGTCTGTTGATTGAAAATTACTCTTTACGCATAGGAGAGATTCTGATCATACTTAGAAAACATTAGAAACAACTTTGGGTTTCAGTTTATTATCTTCCTCTGTTTTCTAATCACAAGCCGCTGAAATATTTCTTTTGCCTCAACAGGTTCAAGTCCAGCTGTTGACCTTCAGGAAACGTTAATTATACTAGATTTTCTTGGAGATTTTAAACACAGTAGAGATCTTATTTTAATGTGCTTCAGGATTACAGTAAATATGAGTCTAAACGGTAGTATGCAGTTGCATACTACAGCCAACTAGCTAAATCATGATGAAATACCTTCAACATCTGATGTTGCAAGTTTCCATAGATTCTCTGAGATTTTACTCTGGACTCCAGATGTGTTTCTAACAATGAGAATAAAGTGAAACGTTTACGAAACAAACAAAAGAGAAAAAAGTTTCGATTCTGTTTATTATTTTACTTCGTTTTCTAATCAAGAGCCACTGAAATATTGTTATATCTCAGGATGTGCACCACAAATCTGGAACAAACATCCAGAAAACTGCAAAGCAGCCAAAACACTGAATTCCTTTAAATCTAGACTAAAATCCCACCTGCAATGTCTGTTACTAGTTTTCACGATTCTTGACTGTACGCTGTCTTTATGTTTCCATGACGTAACGCACTTTGAACTGCTTTGTTGCTGAAATGCTTGAAAAATAAACTTGATTGACTGGTTCAAACTCCCCATTTTAGATATTTATTCCTCTCTTTGTTTCCTCTATATTCTTTAATCTCGTTTTCTGGATGAAGACAAGTGAAGACTGCTTATTTCTGCATCACAATAATTCACCTCTGGTGAAAATTATTGCTCATTTCAGCTCTTCCGCTGATAGCTCAGGGCTTTTATGAGATGCTGCTTGCAGCAGTGGCTTTTTAAACCTCTTATCAATATAAAAAATAAGAATCACAGGCACTTTATCCACCACAACATTTTGCGAAGGTTGCAATATTTGATCGGATGAGGGCTAATGGCAGGAAAACGTCAATTGGATGCTCTGCCTCAGTCCCAGCATAGTGCAGTTAGCAGGCTAGGCAAGGACAGGGGTCCTTTAACTTAACATGAGATGGAAATTGGATAGTTTTCATCCAAAGCTTCTCACATTCTGTCAGAAACTGCAAATGGTGAGGTCAAGAAGCGAAGACAAGCTCGTCTCAAGAGTCAGAAATCCCTTAAAACGTGGTTTATTCATAATTCTGTTCAGAGGGTTACCACAGTGAAGACAGGTGAAGTTTCCAAGTCTGACACCAAATAGTAACACCGTCTGCGGTGATTTCCCACAGTGTGTGAACTGTGCTTTTCAGGCTGAATCAATGTCAGCAAAAAATACACTCCAAGAACCCTGGGCACCTTTAGAGAATCATCCAGGACGTAATGTTCATGTGGATGAGTTTGTGAGGAGGGTCAAAGGTTCACAATCACAGAGCCGGAGGGAAGAGATCACTAGGGCTGCCAAAAATGTGGACAATTCATCCACTTCACAGCTAAAATGACATGAGCAGCAATTAAACAATGGATGGATAGAACTGGCAGAACTGTCACACGAAAAGAAAACTATAGTAGGAAACAATGCTGGGCTGAAACTTGAAGATAAAACAATGAGATTCTAAAAAAAGAGGTTTTGGTAACGTTTTATTTTGAAGGGGCATACATAAGACTGACATAATATAGTCATAAACGTGATAAAACACCTGCTATGAACATGAAGGAGTCTTCATAAGTGTTTATGACTGTTGTCATTCGGTTAATAATGACATTTTCAATGGACTTTTAATATATAAATTTTTTACAGTTGGTTTTCCACTGCAAGAGAAAAGCATAAGCATAATAAAATGTCTTATTATATTTTTTAGACTTGTTATACAAGTTTCCACTTTCCTTTCACAATCTTTAGTGACCTTCACGTTCAAAGATCCAAGTATTAAAGCTAAATGGACAATAATAATTATACCACTGGCCTGAGATTTAATTGTTTGACCTATTTTTATAATGGCTGCAGTTCAACAATTTAATTTTTATAATGATTTCTGAGTAATATCATCACATCTGACCATGGATGGCTTCAACTCTAGCCTGTCCCATTGTGCAGGCGCATGATTATACAGCTGCAGCTTCCAGGAAATACGAGTACAGATATTACGATGCACAATGTGTATTTCTGTGAAAAATATTCTGTAATTATGGTTTTATATAAACACTTTGTGTAATCTTGTAGTCTCTAAACAACTAAAAGACTCCTACTACTGTGTATTTCAACAATGAAACCCATTTAAGAACTGTCACACATGCAGGGTAAACACATTCTTAAAAAAGAAATAATTCAAGAGGTTTACTCTTAATCTTGAATGAAACATCTGCTGTAAGAGTTTAGAGATTTCTGCAAGATTAATGCAAAAACTAACTGCACAATTTCTGGAACAGAAATCCAAACAACAGGGGTGCCAAGGCTGAACAGTGCAGCCATCTGGACTGTAAGACCTGCAAATTAAACCTGACAGACACCAAGTCCTTACATGACCGTTTGATACAGATTCTGCGTAATGCAGGACAGAGCTGACATGTTAAGAAGCACAACAGTCCTAACGTATTCTAACGCCAAAATTAGAGAAGGAACACAAGGATGAACTCCTAATTGGTGTTTAATGAAATAATTTAAAAGTTTTGCTGCTGACATGACCTGGTTTTGCCAGAAATCTGAAATGTGTGGAAAGCAGATGAGCTACAATGAAATGGTTTAGATCAAACTTATTTCCGTTTTGGGCCAAATCAACATCATGAATGGCAGAATGTATTGATAAACCTGTTAAAATATCAATGAATTCTTAAAATTAAATAATATTATTGAACATCTTTCCAGTCCCTCCACGATTTTGTGATTCTTCTTGTAATTTTTTGCAATAAAAATCAAAGTGTTTGTGACACTAGTTTGGAAATATTTGCACTTATTTATGATGGAAAATGCAACTCGCTGTATGGACTATAATCTGACATCAGTTGAGGCAAAGGCAACTGTTCACCACAAGCAAGAAAGTTTTTGACAGAAAAATCTGCAATAAACTCCTAATAATGTATTACAGTAAAAAAGTGCGGGGATTTGTTGATTTTGTGTGAATTTCCATGATAATTCTCAGGAAACAGGAGGGATTGACTGGTATAATTTAGCAGCAAACAGATAAAAAATGCATTAACTTGATTGAAAACATAATATTTAAGCACATTTAGTGTTTAGTCTAGAATCTAGAGGGCCACATAAAAAGCTATGGCGGGCCGGATTTGGCCCAGGGGCCTCGAGTTTGACCCGTGGTTTAGATCAATGTTTATTCAGCTGACTGAATGGCCCAGTCCAGTAGAGTCGGTTCAATCAGTGATCAAAGTTGTACAATTTGTTACATTTTCAGACGCTGCGGTTTGCTTTCACACTGCACCGAGTCAAACAAACCAAACACTTTGAAAACCTGTTCATCCTCCTCACCAGTGGTGGCGCTGCACCAAGAAAAACTGAAGGAAGCGACACAAAAACCTCTGATGAAGAAAACCTTCACATAACATAACCAAAAATATAAACAAAAAGGAATTTAGAGGATGTAGGATTTTTCTTTTGCCTTTGGTAAAAGACCATGAGTCGTTTCTCCCACTAGCGCTAGACTTGCACACTTGTTTTGGTTGCATTTACCCAGAATTCATTGTGCTTCCTGCTTTGCACAGTCTCTGGTCCGCTTGGCGTTCACATTCGCATTAAAACCGCACCAGAGTTCACTTCATCCAAACCAAAGCTGAGGTTTGTAGACGAACCAAAGTTTGTTTTTTGCTCCGCATCAAAGTTGGATTACGAATTCACTGCTTCCCAAACGAACCGAACTTTCTAGGTTAACGAAGAGAGTTTGGACAAGTGGAAACCACAAGTCCAAAGTATTGACTTTGGGAGGTGCAACTTTCTTCTGCTCTATCACATAAAATCCTAACAAACAGGATTGTGGCTGTAACATGAACAGCATGTGGTAAACTGTGTGTGCAGGCTCCTTTTTGATATAAGTCACTGTTTTTACCTTAAGCTGGAAAGTAACCTTCTGAAAAGTTTTCTCAGATACCCGTCACAGAATCAAATGGAAGAGTGCAAAACGGTAATCATTCAGCGATGGCATCAATACATTCAGACGCTGTCCAAACGATGGAAAGCAGCTTTGAAAGCAGCACCAACAAGGTGAAGAGTGTCAGCTAAAATTGAGCTAAGATATGTTTTCAAAGCAATTTGTCTGTCTTCCTGTCAGGAAAATGACACGACAAAAAAACAAAAGCAAGAGCTGATGAAACGCTGCAGAGGTGAATTATGGGTAAACTGAGGAAAACTCATCATTTCTGGTCCAACTCAAAGTCACAGTTCATAAGATTTGCACACAAAGCTGGAAAATCTCACTGTTTCGTTTTATAGTCTCTTTTTTTGTTGTTTACAATTTCAAAAGACATTTTGTAGTTCTCGCATCTTCTGTGTGGTTGTAAATTTCTTTATTCTCACGTAGAATAGTAACGATTTTTTTCTCAAGTGAATATTTTTCTCTTCCCTGAGGCTGAAAGTCTCCATGTATTAAACAAGTAATGAATTTGCCAGTCACTTTTCTTACATATGGGTTCTTAAAATGTTCTGACGGGATTAAAATGACTCATATACACAAAAACATCATAATTCACAATTTACTACTGAAAACTAAGACTTTAAACTAAAGGTACAGAAGATCTTTAGTTAAGAGCATATAAATCTCTTGTGGAAAAGTAAAATTTACCACCTCAGTGGTGAATGTTTTCTACAATCCAAACGAATAAGTAGGTGACTGAATGTAAGTAGAGTTGCAGCAGGAATACAGCATATTATCTGAGCTGTATGGGTTTTTACAATCCCATTTGATAAGAGATGGTGAAGCTATAGAATC
Source organism: Alfaro cultratus (assembly GCA_903066825.1). Taxonomy (NCBI): domain Eukaryota; kingdom Metazoa; phylum Chordata; class Actinopteri; order Cyprinodontiformes; family Poeciliidae; genus Alfaro; species Alfaro cultratus. Next base: position 118,070 of record CAEFZX010021219.1, on the reverse strand, counting down.
CGGGGAAAACAGTCTGGCTATTCAGAATATACATCGACCCAAAAGTGAACTTCTATAAATAAACCTGGCACAAGAAAGTAAGGACATTACTGTTTGGTTGGCTGGATTATTTCTTTCTTGTAGCGATTATTCCTGGTAATAAATCTTAAACTGTTGGACAGGCTATTTCCCTTTAAATGTCCAGAACCACATTTGGAGGAAAAATGGATTTGTGGGCTGAGCAGCAGAGTTGAGTGTGTGGGTTGTTGTGTGTATGAACACCTTGCCAAATCCTCTCTGTTAATGCCAAACTGTTTATTCTGCTATTGACTCCTGGTTGGTGTCACTGGATTGGATGATACAAGTTTGGACAAACGAGACAAGATGGCAGTTTAGTAATGAATTCATTTAGCAATCAGTAAACTGGGTCTGAACTGGTTAGAGAATCTCATCTTGAGATATTTCCTTCACACTAAAAGACAATTTCCCTTTGCTTCTCTAAAGTCTTTGCTGCAACTAAACATTTCATAATGCAAAATCTAAACTGCACAAGACTAAAGAAACTACCAGGAATTTAACTTTTAAGTCCAAACTTAACTTTAGCTTGAATTCGCATTTTGATGAATATCGTGGTTTGTTGTTCTAAGCTGTTGTGGCATAAATTCCTGCGTTCAACACGGTCAGAAATCCTAAATTAAAAGAACGGTTGATAATGACATTGGACAGTTCTCCCGAGACGCCGCGCCTCCCCCAGGCTACAGTTCTTGTATTTGAGCAAAATGTCAAGAATTTATCAATGTACTTGCAGAAACTAAACATTAAATTGTTAATTAAAACATGGTAAAGTGACTCCTGAGGCTGTTTTTTCATAGGAACAATATGTTTCTTCAGTAAATTGTAAAGTTGTGGAAGATGTCAAAGGTCAAACATAAAAGTATATTTTTCTAAGATTACTACAAGTAATTATTCTCATTATGAGATTAGTATATTCTCTATAAAATGTATTATTCCTGCAATATTCAACATTGCTGATTGATGGCAGATTATCATTTTTTTGTCCACAGGTTACAGACAGATAGAAAACTAGCTTGTTGTCAATTATTACGTTGGGAAACCAACATTTTATTACCAAGTATTTCCTAAACAGCATCTTTGTTCTCCCTGAAGGATTTAAAGCCATTATTTATGTTTTCCAGATGATTATTCACCTGAAACGTTTTGGTACTCAGTTGCTGTCATTGTGGTGTAAGCTCTGCACTGGTGGCAACATCCTCAAAAAAACAAAAAAAAAAGACTTTATGTCCAGGAAGGTTCGCCAGTTCTTTCCAACCAAAAAAATGTGTGAAAAATTGAAGCTTTCTTTCATTTTAAACTCATTTCCAGTCTGTTTAGATTCTTTTCTAAAATTTGTTAGATGGAACAGAGATGCTGTTGTTGCTGTTGTTGTTCAGCAGAGCCTCTCTCCCTTCAACATCAAGACAACAGTGTCCTGCAAAGTGACGACTGTTTTCTTTCCCTTGCAGCTCAAACAGTTAGATTGACTGAGTGATTTCAGGTTTAAGCTTTCAAGCTACATCAAGATTTTAAAAATCAACATTTTGCTATACACAACCAGTCAGTTGGCTAAAACAGAGCTTCTACAGTTCACTTTTGCTCAAACAAAACATACATTTAGCTAGCATTTGCAAACTACTAACCGGTAGTTTGTTAAACAGCTGATTGCAGGCTGGCCTGAGCTGACAGCCTGACTAATTCACCAGCTATTTTGCTCCAAGTTTTACTCTATTAACACCAAAAACATGCAATTATTTGGAAATTACAACCAAGTTTAGTTTTGTTCTGCAAGACTATGCACAAAAAATAATAAATATGATAAATGCAAAAATATTTGGATAAAGTTCTCAATATGTCTTTTACAAATGGCAGCAGATGCAGCGATTGATTCGATGTTCATCTTGTAAAATTTATTGATTTACACAATTCCAACATATGTGTAGCATAAAATAACTGTGTGTGTGTGTGTGTGTGTGTGTGTGTGTGTGTGTGTGTGCAGAGGGATCGCTTTGCAACAATATGAAATGACTACAGTGGAAAACACTCGAACACCTCAAGCTTCCCGCCGGACTCTCCTGTCCCACAACTGTGACATTTGAGCAAAATGTCAAGAAAATGTTCTTCTGCGCCAGAGAAGATGAGAGAACAGTCGGTTAAACCTTCTTGATTTAAAATCCTAAAATGTTCTCTACAGACGCATCTAATAGGCTTATATAAAAAAGAAAAACTTAATTCATTGCAGTTCTTTAATTTAAAAGGTGAAACTCATTTGTTATGTAGGTTCATTCCACACAGAGGTAAATGTTGATTTCTGATTAATTGCATGTATTTTTAGCATCTACATCTGCTGTTAGCTATGACTACGTAGCTTTATTTCCCTTTACATTTGTCACAGCAGCCCAGTTTCTATTTTTATTAACGTTATTATTAATGTTGCTTCCCTTTGCCGCAGAGATGCTGAAATTCACCCACTGAGTTACAAATAAAGGTTTGTCCTTTTCTATTGTTTGTATTATATTGATTATGGATTATAGCCAAAAGAAATCCACAATTAAGCTTGTAAGAAAATTTAACTATTACACAAGACTAATATGAAAAAATTATTTTTGATTCAGAAATATTAGGTTATGGTCTGAATAAACATGAGGAAGAGCGCTGACCTGAAATATGGCAAACAGTCAATAACACAATCCTTAAGTCACTAAAGGTCATTGCTAAGAAATCTGATGTCTTTATACAAGGATGCTAATAGAAAGTTGAGTGGAAGGAAAAGTCCATTCTATGATTTAGTGGAGATTACACTTGGACCACTGATAAAAACATGCCTCATTCACATTTTCTGCGATAGTTTAAAAGTTTGCTCAAATTTCGTGTGACGATTCGATGGAAACAAATTATGAAGAATCGTCACAGGAACGAAGAGATTGTTGAGTTTTGAAATTTTTACTGGTCGTCTCTGACATGTATGGCTTTCTTTTTTTGAGAAACGTAATTCTGGGGGTTTCACATAACATCTTTTGAATGCATAAATTATTTTTTGTATTCTTTTTGAACAAAAATATCTCAATCGTAAAGTCTGCACTTTTCTCCTCTGCAATTTTTCCTTCCACTAAACCTTCAATTGAAATTATTTTAATGTAGTCCTCTGCTGAAGAAAGGAGTCAGACGTTTTCCTCATGATATCAGAAGTTATAACAAAGCATCTTTTATTTTAGCAGAAAGCTTTAATGATGTAATTGAACAGAGATAAACCAAATATAGTCACTTTTTGACTTCAAAATTACTGAAACAAAATTTATTTTCGAGGATATTCCTTAGGAAAAAGAGAACATCTTGGCAAAAAAGAATTGCACCGAAATGCAACCAAGAAGTAAAGCAGCAGAAGGGAAAAACTGGAGGTAAATGAGGTCTGATGGCGAGTATATGATGAAGGTGAACACGGGAGCTATAAATAAATCCCAGAAGTCCTCCAAGCGATGGCTGCACCGCCACTTCCATCACTTCCAATAACCGCTCCGCTAACACAGCCAGAGATCCACCATCACAACTTCATTTCATCAATGCTAATCTAAATAAACCAGCTCCTTCTGAGATACAGAGAATTTTAACCAAACTCTTGCTGCGTGTTTTTTTTTCCGTTTATTTGTGTGTCTGTGGCAGCAGGGGGGTTGTTCACATTGATTTTAGATGACTGGAAACTCCAGGCTGCACACCCACAGAGCGCTCAGCCACTGGCTCGCTGACGCCTCCACATGACAGCACCTTTAAATTAGGACACATCGGTTCGCTATGGATTTCTGTGCAGAATAATAACGACTGGCTGAATATCTGCACACCGGGGACCAAGCGGGACCTTTACTCAACACGGATTGATTAGCCGATCATTAAATGTGCAGGGATGACTCAGCTTTTTCCACTTTTATTCCTTCATTGCTCTGTTGTTAGAATTTAAAAAAGGAATTATGAAAAGCGGGAAGTATTAAATACGGCCAACCTGAGAGCAGATGTGATCCGTTTACCTGGTTCCCTTCGTCTCAGTAGAGCGTGACCAATGGGAGCCGAAGGCTTTCAGAGATTTCCTACTCTGCTCCTTCTTTCATCTGGGATGTGTGAACAACAACGTAAACAATTAACAGGAACCGAAATCAAAACGAGCCCCAAAGAAATGAGAAAAATTCACCGAAACATTTAAAACAGTCCAAGGGATTTGAAGGATTTAGCTGAAAAGCTTGGCTTGAGTTAAAAACAACTTTCTATTATTTGTTTGAAGGCTTTTTACTTTTGTTTCATGTGTACAAGTACGATACATTTTCCCAGAAGTTATTGTAATAAACGATATTGTTTTGAGACCATTTTGAAGTAATATAATAGTAAAGCAAAACCACATTCTTTAAGATGAATAAACTTAACCCTAACCCAGTGACAGACAATTTAAATATCCAAAAAATAAACAAAACAGAAACAACTAATAAAATTAATAATGAAGTTTCTCTAAACAACATTTAGAGACACCAAACCTTCAGACTGAAAAGTTTTATTGTTCCGTTTTTGGTAAAAAGAGAGAGAAAAAAATCTGGCAACTGAAAATTATTGAGTTTGTTTTAGTTTATCATGTGATTGAGTTATTTTTTTTATTGCAATAGGCTAAAAATCTATCCACATGCAGATTTATGAAAAGTATTCATACACTTTAAACTTTTTTTCCCCACATTTTAAAGCATTACAACCACAATCTTCACTGTATTTTAAGTGTAATTTTAAATTATAGACCAAAGCAAAAAGGCTTCAGGCTTCATGGTGTGCATGTGTGTTTGCGTGTGTGTGTGTGTGTGTGTGTGTGTGTGTGTTAAATGAGCTCTTTATCATGTCATTCAGTTTGGTTCAGGCCTGATAAGGAGTCATTCATTTGACTCAGGATGCATTTAATACCTGGAGGACAGCAGGATTCAAGGCGAATGGATGAATGTTCATTCATCATACAACTCATTAACAAACAGTAGTAGAAACATAAATGGCTAAAAAAAATATGGTAAGTTTAATAGCAAGTCAACTGGCAACTTTTGTTTTTTATATAAAATTATGACAAAAAAGTGAAAGGAAATTGTTACTTTTGCTTAAAGCTGCAGTAGATAACTTTTATTTTTAATTTGTTTTTTACATATTTGATAAAATCGTCATTATGTCCTGACAGTAGAATAAGAGACAGATTTATACATTTTAACTGTTTCATAATAAACACAGTGTCACTTTTAACCAATAAGTTAAAAACACATTTTTATATTAGATACATATTACAGCTTTAAGATCTCAATCTTTTTTTGGGTTTTATCTTCTGCTTTCAGCGAAACCTTGAGAGTGAGAAACATTTAGGTGAATGACTAAACTGGGTTGTTAAAAGTATTTGCCACAAAAAGAACAGGCTGCTTCATTCAGGGTAGTGAGTCAGTTGCAGACTGTTGCTGCAGATCGTGGTGACATGGACACTGTGCCGCAGATAAACATCCTTTGCCCTTTTTTGGTAAAGCGGACAAAAATAAGCTCAATAAGGTACAGGAAAAGCTCAAGTTAAAAAACTTACATCTGGAAATGCTGTGCAATCACACAACGGAGAGCAGAAAGACGATTCTTTTTCATGCTATCCATAGCATGAGCTCCATAGAACGACTCCGTCAACTAAATGAAACCTGGAGATGTAGCTGTTATTAATTTAGTGCAGTGAGCAACTGCAAAGGGAAAAATAACGCAGAAAAATTGTGAAAGAACAACTCAACGCCACTTTATTTTTCTGCTCTCTGTGTCGGGTACGCTACACACAGACTCGTTGCCATAGCAACAACGCCACTTTATGTTTCAGGATTCAACACCAAAAAGACACTCAAAGATAAAGAGCTTTAGTTTTATATTTTCAGGCTTGATGTTTATTTTGCGATTATTAATAAGTGATCGCTGCGGTAGATTAGCTACCGATGCTATTAGCTAAGCTAACACTGCGGTGGTTGATTAGCTAATTAAAACTCCTGCTCTACTGATGATCTACCAGAGTTGGCGTGTTTAGGTTGCCTTGTTTTTATAACTGAACTGAAACACACAGAAGTCTACGTCACATCTACACATTGCGGTTCTCATAGTCATGCTAGCATAACTGAACTTCTTCCCTCTCCCTCTATTTTGTTTTTTAACTTTTTCCTTACCTTATCTATTTGTGACAATTAGTAGCAAAGCATTACGACTCTTTTTCTTTTATATATCTGCATTACATTTAAAATTTTGTGAATTATGTAGACAACTTGGCAGCTAAAACCAATGCTAATCATCGTTAGCCATCAGAAAAATGGAGGCGGGATCTTGCGTGCATAACATCTAGCTGCAAGAGGTCTACTAAAACTAAACAGAATTTGATAAAAACTAATCTGAACTCATATTACATCTAAATAGAAAAATCCTATCCCAAAATAATAAGTTTTTAATTTAGGGAAACGTAATGCTACAGCATAGTTAACAGTAGCTAACACTGTGTTGCTCTTAAGCCACAGGAATATTCACTGAAGAATAAATATATGAAACAGAAGGAGGAAAACAACAGGCTTTTATTGCGTACAGAAATTGAACCTCAGACTGGATTTTCATCTTTTGTGAGCAATAAATATCAATTAAAACCCAAAGCTTCTGTGCTCCACTTCCCTCAGGGCCCAATTACTCCCAAGAGAAAAGTTAGACTCTGAGCTTACACATTAAATGTCAACTAGAATTGGCTGAAAAACGAGGAACACATGAAATGTTATTACACAGAATATATAAGCATATCTTTTTCCCCAGTTACAGCCTTTAAGGTCAGCTTCCAGAGGAAAACTTCCCTAAAATGACTGTAAAAAGTGAAGTGGCTCCTCCCCTCAGGACAGAGCGCGCTCTGGCACACCCAACAAAGTCAGCTGTCGTCCTCCTTGGCCGAACGTCAACTTGGTATTTCATCTGAAAGCACTGATGCAAAAGCCATTACCCAGAGTGGCCATGTCGATTGGCCAGCGGTGGCATGGCCACACACTGGGGCACTTCAGGGAGATGAAAAGTGTCCAAAAAAAGTAAATATGCTTTCTTTTTCTAATTAGATCGGCCACATTACCAGTCGGTAATGCATATTATAAAGGGAGAGGTGCTATGGCAAGACCTGAAGGTGGATAGCATAATAGTAAAATTACCTTTCATGTGACACCAAGCCAGAGATTTTAATATGAGAAAAAAAGTCTTCAATTGATTAAAAAAAGGAGTATTACATGTTTAAATATAATATAAAGCACTAAAATGGTTGTCATGACTACTCATGTTAGCACGAGTATGAAAAGTATCCACATGCGCAAAATACTGAGACTGAAAAAAAACATTTTAGACATTTTTCTGCTCTAATGTCTGAAATGTGACCTTGCTGCAGGCCGGACTCTCTCACTAGTCGTTTTCTTTACTTCTGGAGAAAATATGTTTTTTGCGAGTGTCACTATTGTCTTATGTTTTATTCAGTTGGCTGTGACTGTTGCCTTCTTTCTCTGAAGCGATACGTTTTAAAAATTTGATCATAGTGGAAGCTGGCCAAGACTTTAGCTATGTAAGGCTACTTAGTAAATGTCAGGAAACGCCTGAGTTTCCTGACAAACATGAGTTTGAATGTGATAGTTGATTCTGAACGCAGCCAGGCCACCAGATATTTGCAAGTATTAATAAGTGATCACTGAGGTAGATTAGCTAGCACTGCTATTAGCTAAGCTAATAAAGCGGTGGTTGATAAGCTAATTTAAAAACCTGCTCAAGTGATGATCTGTCAGAGTTAGAGTTTAGGTCATTTTTTTATTACTTTTTAACTGAACCAAAATACACCGAATTAAACAGCACATCTACATGTTACAGATGTCATAGTCAAGCTAGCATAACTGACCAACGTACCTGTCACTTGCTATTTGTTTCTGACTAAAAACTTTTTCCTGACCTCATCTAGTTGTTGTAGCGTTGACAATTAGCAGCAGAGAACTGCGTCCCTTTTTCCTTTATAAAGCGTATATTTAAGACTTAGTGTGTTACATTGACAACTTAACTGCTAAAACCAAAGCTACTCCTCGTTAGCCAGCAGTTTTTTGCTCTCCGGTAAGAAGATGGGGGCGCGCTCTTGCACGTGTGACGTCATGCTATAACGGGTCCACAGGACGGTGTACACTCCTAAAGCCATGATGCTTATTGCAGGAAGTGGTAAGCGGATAGCAACTTCAATAAAACATTAGACTTAAGAAAATAGCAGCAACAATCATATTTCATTATAGGAGATCCAGCACAAGATCGTTTAAACCTATGCTTGTCTAACTTCCTTTAGCTGCTAGCTTACTTGCAGTGCTAACTCTAGCTAGTTTCTGCATTTTGTTACAAAGTAGTGTTAGCATTGCTATGTAGCTGGATGCTAGAAGGAGAAAAGTAGCAAGTTTATAAAGAAAATAAAGCAAAAGTTATATATTTTTTTTCTTTTTAATTTGTAAGACGTCATGTACTATTTATAATTGGTGATATCTTATTTTTTTTTAGATATACACGATATATCAGTACCAACATTGGCATAGGTCGATAAGTCGTTTTAACATGTCAGTATCAGAACAATAAAACGAAGTCGATATTAATATTTTATGTAAATTTCTGTCTCGTTGCCTTTTGTTTCTGGAAAATAAAGAAAGAAAGTTGGTCACAGGACAGAGCCGAAACGTATTAAAATAAATATAGAGTATACAATATCAGTAAATATCGGTTATTATCAGTCATAACAGCAATATTAACATCGGCTCAGATTTTCATATCAGTGCATCCTGATTTGTATCACCTTGTAACTGCTGAAATGTTTAAGCAAAATATGTTTTTAATCAATAGAATTATTATTATGCGATGGATTTTGAGTGACCTACAGTTACGAACTTATTTAATAAAATCCTATTTGCTGCTATATCTCTCCTCACCTCTGACAAGAGCCACGGGGATTCAAATGTGTGATGTCAGCAAAAAGCCCAGAGTACTCCAGCCTGTGATAAACTGCATTATTGAGTGACTTCATTCAGATTCAACACATCTGGAAACAAAACCCAAAGCTTAAACTGTCATGATTTATCAGCAGCCAGCATCACAAATTGAAATGAATTACCTTTAACGCATTCGTATTCATTATTTTACACCCATAGATTTCACTTTGAAACAATAAAAACCTTCTTTTATTAAAACTTGGACGGCACATCCAGCAGGAGAAGCAAGTCCTAAATACTAAATGCTGTTCCGAACATCAGAAACAAGATTGGAAAAGTGGAGCACGGATGGTTAATCACTGCAGGAATGGCAAAAATACAGCTGAAATGGGGCAGTTACCATTAAAAATTTAAATGAAATGAGAAGTCAATTCTATTAGCTCAGTTTTTCTGTCTGTCTGTAGTAGTGGAGGAATAAAGCAACCACAGTCGACTAAATGTGCTCAGGCAGAACTAAGGGAAGTGAATGAGAACGGACAGAGCTGCTCCTGCTGAGACTTTATACTCAAGCCTGACTAAAATAAAACTCAATAAATTACACATTTTTTCTCTAAGGTTTCTTGTTCTTTTGGGTTTGCTCCTGACTTTTGCTGTTCCACTAATTATCAGGTAGTAATGACATTTCATACAATGGAAACTGTGAACCTGGAAACACTTGACATTCAGTTTCAGGTTTTCAGCCGCTTGCTAATAGGAAACCCAATTTGCTGAAAAATTACAACAAGGGTAAATGTGAGAGAGAATTGGTGGCTCAAAAGGTCCTGGCAGGGTGCAAAGATTTAATGATGGCAGCCGAATAAATCAGGCTTTCAACACTTTCAGGTCCTTTTTGATGTTTACATTTTCAACTTTGCATCGGTTGTCTGTATAAGTCCAAATGCCTGGGTACCTTTTGTTGGTGTTTCCACTACAAACTGGAGGTAAATGTGCAAACACATTAAAAACGGTTCCTATGTAAAGAAAACGATCAACAGGAAATATTTCTTTGTGGAACAGAGCCAACACTGCAAAAACACAAAATCTTAAGTGTTTCTATCAAGTTTCTAGTACAAATATGTTAGAACACTTGGAATAAGAAAACTAACATAAAAGTAACTTTTCAGCAAGTTGTAGAAGCTTGTTTAAAGTCAACAATTTCTTAATTTTCATTAAGAAGTTCTAATTCCATTGGTAGAATGTGCCACTGTGCTGTAACCTAGCAACCTCAGCCAAGCCCAGCCCGTCACCTAGCAACCTCAGCCATGCCCAGCCAGTCACCTAGCAACCTCAGCCATGCCCAGCCCGTCACCTAGCAACCTCAGCCAAGCCCAGCCCGTCACCTAGCAACCTCAGCCATGCCCAGCCCGTCACCTAGCAACCTCAGCCATGCCCAGCCCGTCACCNCGTCACTTAGCAACCTCAGCCATGCCCAGCCCGTCACTTAGCAACCTCAGCCATGCCCAGCCCGTCACTTAGCAACCCAGTTCTAGTTCCATTGGTAGATTGTTTCATTTATAAAAAGACATTTTTCCCATGTTATAAGTGAAACAATCTGCCAATGGAACTGGAACGTTTTCTAGCTCCATTGACACTGTTATAAGTTGATATTAAGAAATTATTGACTTTAAACAAGCTGCTGAAAAGTTACTTTTAAGTTAGTACACTTAAAAAAAGACAAAACTAAGATGCTTTCATTATGAACGAGACCAAAATGACTTGGTAAAATTTGGTGCTCTTGCAGTGAATTTGTTTTCTGAAATATTCCTCAGACATTGTTTATTTTAACTCATTGAAGAAGCTTTGATAACTTTGAAAACAATTAATTTCCTTTTGGAATTAATAGCATTTTTAACCGAATTAAGCAGACCTTAATGTAATTAGTACAGATTGAGGTCATTTCTGTATGAATCCATCCAAGTTCAAAATTCAGAGAGCTTCTTTAATGTGATTGGCTTATTCACCATTTGTGCTAAAAGTGTAATTTATCATGTGTCCTGCGATAAAAATATCAGCTTGCGAATTCACCAGGCAGCTGTGGGTGAAACAAAGAAAATAATCTGAACAAAAATAAATGTTTCTGTATCCACTTCAGCATCCTTGGTCTGTAATCTTTTTCTAGACGGCTCATTTTAGGCCTTCAGTGCTCTTCGCTGTTCTATTTGTAAACTACAGAAGGAAAATGGGGGTGGAGGGGAGAGTCAAACTTAATATGGCTCCAAACTGGCAACCCAAGTTCCCGAAGTGAGCCGCTGCCCAATGTGAGTCACACCAACAGGATCACGGAAAGCGTGGGCCAGACGGTGATTGAGATATGAAACTCAACTCCAGCCATCTTTAAAATAAGAAGCTGGATCAAGGAACATGAGGAATTATTCTAAATTTTATTCACAGATTTGTTTTCCTTCCCAAAATTAGCATAGTTGGCCGTTTTTAAATCATTGTTAAACTGTAATTTGGATTGGATTATTTGTCATCCTTCCATTCAAAAAAATTTGTTTTTATTTTATTTATTTAAAACATAAACACAAAACTTTGGGTGTGAAGCAGGGAAAAAAAAATTGCAAAATGATACAATTTAAGTAAAGATTTCACTGCCCTACTACATTTACAGAAAGAATCAAATAAATAAAAAACATGATGTAACGGCTTCAAATTAAACAGAAAAGCAATTTAAAGCTGCAAAAACTATATATCATCATAATATGATAATTTTAAGTTATTTTTATGCTTAATTATTTAAACCAGCTATTTGCTCAAACAGCCAGTCTAAATACAAATTAGCCAAATAAAACTTAAAGGTGTCGCTTCTTTAGTTGACTGGAAATATTTCAAGTTGCAGAAATCAATAAGAAACAACTAAATTTGAGTTTGTCATCCAAAACGAAGCACTTTGCTCTATTTTGTTCGGCCTTAGTGTTAGTCTTGCTCTTTCCTTTCTCACTGCAGATACGGCTGGACATGTAGAGATTAAAATTGATCAGAAATACTTTCTTACATCTCCTTGCTTTCTCTAATTTTACTCTAAACACCTCACTGATGATGAAAAACCCAGTTAAATTAAAAAAAATTTCATTCAACAATCAGGTCCACACTGAAGAGTGTTCTTACCATGTAGATTCACAATTACGTATATCAGCCGGAAAGTTTCTGAAAATACAACCTGAAAGTGTTATTTTGATCATTTCTTATTTTTTTGAAAATTGACCAGTTTTGTCCAGTCAGAGGAAATATGTTGATAAAATTAAAAGATTAATTTAAACCTAAATCTGTCAGGAGTATGAATAATTTTGCACTTTACAATATGGTGTGTTGACTGACCTTTTAATGCTACTTTGCATTAAAAGTGTCCTTATTTACCAAAAAGGCAAAGTTGATGTTTTTAATTGACTTTTAATGCAACTTTTAGTGCAACTTTGCACTAAAGTGTCATTATTTATCGAATGACACTTCCTGACAACAGTTGTAAACACTTATGACTCAACCATTTTTAAACCAGGTCATGTTTATGACAGAATCCTGTCAGTCTTATCCACACCTTCTCAAATAAAGTGTTATCAAAAAATATATACAGCATTGTTTCAAACGAAGCAAAAAGAATCAGTTCAAACAAGGACAGCATGAAGACTAGGGAAGGAAAATGTCTTTCCGTCTTTCGACCTTTATCTGCAGTGGATTCTCTCCCAGGCTGATTCTGTTTACGATCCAGAGGCGTGCAGATGTAAAAACAGGTATATTAGTTTTTATGAAACAACCATCTGAAGCCTAAAACAGCACATCCAGAAACGTCTCAAGCCATTTACTATCCATCTGTGCCACTAGCCCATTATTCATTCTAAAAAGGAGCGAGATGGACCAATGGACACATTACCAGACCAATAAATGAATTTCATTAGAGTGCACCATTACACCTACAGTAGTTTTGGTAAGTACAAACACTTAGACAGATGTGTTATTGAGCTGTGGAAGTAAAGCCACATAAGCTCAGGAAGAAAATGAGTTATACGACTCACTCGTATAACAAACCATTTAAAACAGGGAATCTGTCAAAAATAATCCAAACTTTAATAAGACATAAATCCTGCAAATGTCAACTTAAAAACGCATTTATTAGAAGGAAAAATAACCAAAAAAACTGAGCTGCGTGAGAGAGAGCATCCTCCATTTATCACTTTCAGGCACACCTTGGGATTTAATTTCGGCATTCGTTCTTTTGAAGTTCACAACTGCCACCAATTAAAATGGATCTGATGAATCTGAAGCAAAGTTCAGCTGCTCTTGTGGGAATTTTCTTAAAGTTTCAACTTATAGGACAGTAAATAAGTTTTACAGGTGACATATTAGGACAGGTCTATGGCCTATACAAAACATTTTTTACACAAAATCATTCTTAAATAATGAGATTTCAGTCTGGTCAGTTCTTCCTATTTTGAGTTGTTTCAGGGCGTCTTGTCCCTTTAAATCCAAATAAGGTGCTGGCCACACCCCCAAATCCACATGTGCCCTCACATGTGAAAATAGCTTAAAGCAAATGACCAATTATACAACCGTGCATCTTTAAGAAGCAGAAGTGGAGCCTACCGCACAACCAACAAAAATGCAGTAAATGTTTTTTAAATAAGTCAACAACACCTGTCTTTTCCAGCAGCCATTGTACAGCAGAAAAGCCACCTGACCCAACATGGTGGCGCTCAAGTAGGGTTGCTAGGTAACAGGCTGGACTTCACTGGAGTTGCTAGGTAACGCAATGCCTGCTGATTTGTGACGTTACATTCTGGATGTTTTTGAAACTCTTCATTTTTCAGACACCAATTTACTGGCAAAAACTGGCTGGCTGCTTTTATTATTATTATTATTTTAAGTGCTTGGGCTGTTTTTAGAAGCAGCAGAAATCCAAATGGAAGCACAAAGTGTGAATATCACATGATATTTCCCCTTTAAGCTTACTTTTTATGGTTGATAATATAGCAATCAGTTTAGACTAAAATCAAACCAACTAATATCCTTCAGACACCTGAGGATGAGATTTATTTTTAGAAATTTAAAATTTTGTAAAAATTTGACCCTGGCTTCAGTTTTGTAAATATACAAAACTTGATATTTTTACCAATTTGCGTGAACTTTTGAGAGTGCAAAACACATTCATAGTCAGCAACAAGCACAGCATGAATTTCGTTCCTCCAGGGCTCCACATTTTCAGCAGAAACAGAGAGTTCGCTTTAAAAAGGCACCATAATTAAATGATTAAAGGTTAAACTTTCATGAGGCGCATCTGGCACTTTCGTCGACAAATCCTGACAGCATTTACCAGGTTTGTGTCTAAAACGAATCCTTGCTTTACATGTTAATTTTACATCAGCAGGTTTTGTGATAAAATGACAGTTCAGATGAAATTTCACTTGGAAAAGAAAACTGTAAAGAAAAATAGCAGGGTATTTTTGTGCGTCTGTAAAAGTTGCTCACTGGAGAAAACACAAACTGTTTAGGGAAAGTAATAAATTAAAAATAAAAAACTAAATCTGCTTATAAACTTTACTTTTCACAGATGCTTCAGCCTGACCATTCTGGTCATGTGCCTTTAGTTTTCCCTCTGCCATATGGGCTGAGTGATAATGCAGTGACTTAAAACCTCATAAATATTCAGGAACATAAGCAAATTTGTTCAAGTACATTCATCCAAATCCCAACTTAAGAAGCCAGAAGCTGAATAACGCCACCAGACATGCGAAATTGCTGAAAATCTCAGCTTTAAATGTCAGCGTACATAAATGTACAGCCATAAAAGCTGTAATAAATTGTTATGTTGATGTAATACTTTGAGAAAGTGTCAAAATACACTATTGGTATGAAATTTAAACAATAACCACCTATTAAAACTGCTAAATTTAGAAAGTCTATTTCACCTTAAAACTATTTATCAATGTGACAATAACTGTTATAAATATTCTAAATTATTTGTGTAATGTTATATAACAACACCGGGAGGAATTGTTATGTTTCTGTTTGATTTATACTTCTTTTTTAGCAAACTCAAGTGTTAGCTAGCACTAGTATCGTAGCATAGATAGCAGCAGCACTAGCAAAGTCTTATAGTTTTGTGTCATTTACTAATATTTAGTATGTGGAGTCACTCTTATTTGTGGTGAAAAATGAAGCAACTAAACTCAACAGAAGAGTAATTTTTGCTTTTCTGTTTGATCTAATCTTTTTTTTTTTTTTTTTAGTGTTAGCTAACACTAGTTAGCTGCAGCACAGCTAGCAGACACGCAAGAAAATTCTACGTTTTGTGAAGTTTACTGATTTTAGTGTATGGATTTTATTAAATCATTCTTGAATATGCTGAATAATGAAACATATAAGCTCAACAAACTTTTTTTTGCTAACTAGGATGTTAGCTAAAATTAGGGGCGCTAGATACAGAAAGATGTAGGCTGTTAAAGGATTAAAGGATTGGTAAATATTCTGTTGGATTTTACTAAAAATCAAGAATAAATGTTTGTCTTGAAAAGGTGAGAAAATCCATTATTATCCAATGGACATTGAAGAAACACAAAATTAGAAGAATTTGACACAAGCAGTAAAGGAGACATAGCAACAATCTAGAAAAGCAACAGTTACTGCATCTGAAGTTGAGCTAATTGTTCAAATTGTGGAAAACTAACAGTGCACTTCCTGTAAAACACACAATATTTATCGCAACACATGATGGAGGCAGCAAGATGTTTTCCTTTAGCAACGGAAAGAAAGCTGGTCAATTAAACACAGGGTAATCCTCTGAGACATCAGGTTTGAGGTTGAAATAAAGAGTCCAAATCTCAAGCCAATTGAGATTTTGTTACAAGGCTTAAATATTTACTAATGCTCTTTATTAATTGTAACAGAACTTGAACAAGTTTAGAAGAGACGTAAAAATGCTGGTATTGCAGCTTAAAGGTGGTTATACAACATATTAACTAACTGGGTCTAATTAAAAATTAATGCCTCACATTTCAGACTTTTATTTATAAAAATAGTTAAATAAAATAGTAAAGATAGGTTCCTTATTCATCCAGTTTCGTATTCTGTGCTAGTCGTTCTTCATCAAGCAAAAATTCAGTAAATACATGAATGTTTGTGGCTGTAACCTGATATGGGAAATAAATTAAGTATGATCAATAAGCGTCACTTTATTCATGAGGTTAAATAAATTATCGAGTACTAAGCTTTTATAATTATTGTAGTGACTGTCTCCAGTAGTTTTCCATATTGGTCTTGAAGTGCTGCAATTATGAAAAGTCGCTGCAGAAATGAGTCATAAGATGTTTCTATAGAAGTAGTATATTATGATTATAGGACCTTGCTTCTTACTTTCAAATTTGAGGTGAAATAATTCACGCTCTAACTCTGCTCTGACCTCTAAACCCAACAGTAAGCACAAACTACCTGCAGGAGTTGTTCAATTATCCACCTTTTGAGTCTTTTGCTCATGCGTGAACCTCAAGGGACCGCAACCCTCGCCGGGGACATTTCCCTTCACGTCTGCCCACACTGCAACAAGTTTATTTCAATTATCTTCCAGCTTTCTAACACCAAAAGTGTCAACACTATTCAAAGAAATGACATCTAGATGGTTTGTTGCTTCTTTAAAAGAAACATCTTTGTGCATCGAGTCCCTGCAGTTCAACGTACCATGAATGTCTTTGACTTTTACTCCCACACCTCTTAACATCCAAACCGGAGCAGTCAGGAAGAGACAGCTGAGCCTCTTCACAGACCAATAACCCTGCACATCTCACTGCCTTTTCCTTTGGACCACACCGAGAGGAGAAGCTGATCAATATGAGCAGATCATCTGCTGAGGCTGACATTTTGGAAGATGAGTGAAGTTCTTTTTGAACGAATGTGTTCACCCAAAGTCACCGAGACAGTCAGGCGTCAGTGGCCTTATTTTCTCTTAAAGTCATTAAGTGGCACATTTCGTAGCTGCATTCCCATTGCAGATGGCTGCTGGAAGTGATGGGCATATGGTTCTCACTCTGGAGAGTAAACTTCCAGATTAGTTCCTCAAAATAACTCAAAAAGCGAGCACTGTCCTCAACACAGAATATACAAATGTGTTCACTTGAGCAAACTTTTCCACTTTCACCAAAAGGACAGAGCACAGAAAATAAGGCATGTTTTCTTTAATAGATCTGAAAGCCTGGGGGGTTTGTAATCACTGTCCACTACTCTGATCCAAATGAGTACACTTTATTGTTTTTAGAGATTGTCAGTAAAAAAAATTGCAACATCTTTACACAAAAACAAATGCCATGTTGAAAATATCAAATGGCTGCAATAGAGAGAGAGGTAATCAATTAAAATAGGACCAGTTATGTCTATTTAATCCAGTGGATTACCCATATCAATCAAATCTATACTGTATATTTCTATTTCAGTGATCACATTATGACAATGAATTTGAAGCATTCATCACAAATAATATTCATTAGACAAAATATACATTTCAAACAGCTGAAGAGGATTTTGAGGCCAACTTTTCAAAAACAAATCACTTGTGTAATTGGAAGCTACAGTTCAAGAAACACTGGACTGAAACTTTTATGTAATAATTTAAAGCAAGTTCCTATCAGGGATGTGCGATATGGCCAAAAAATCACAATATATATTGTGATGAGTGGTGGTAACGAAGTTTTCTTTTTGTGGTTTCGGAAAGACCATCAGAACGTCACTTCCCCTCCAACCGTGACATCTGCTGCGCTCCTGCTGAGCATCGCGCTAAAACTACAGGAGGGTTAAGAGACCGGATCCATTGGACTCAGCCAGCTTTACGCACATCCCGGCGTGAACCGCACCGATCCTGCGCGCTTTTCCCTTCACTTCTCTGCTGTCTGACTGTGACATCTGCCGCGCTCCTCCTGAGCATCGAGCTAAAACTACAGGAGTCCAGATAATTTACATTTTTGCACCTGCCTTTTTGACGAACTCTTTTTTAGCGCTGTTAGCCATGCTGCTTCCCACTTCCTCTGTTTTGATGCCGGTCGATTACGTCATCAACAAGCATTTTATATATATAATATATATATACTGTATATCTATATAGATAGGTAGATATAGATATAGCTGTGAGAGACACCGATATGTTTGATATTCTCTCCTCTTGTGTGTCTCACCCAGAAAGTCCTCACAGATGTTTCACTTCTTTGTGAGAAAATGAGCAACGTCTGACATCTGTGGATTCATCAATAGCTAATGAAATGCAGTCTGCATCATTTGCAATATTTCAGATTGTCGTCTTAATCCACATAGGGGTTTGTTTGATTTTGTCGCTGTTTGAAGTCTGACCTAATCATTTCAATGTTGGAGAATTTTTTCAAGGACAGTAACGTAAAACAGAATATGCTGCAGGTTACTTGTTAGATGTAGTTTTGAATTCAATGGAAAACGAACGAAAGAATCACAATATCATCCCTGCTTTATAATTTAAAGCGTAATCAGTGACCTTCATCTCTCTTTAAGCCACTTTCTTTCAGAAGACAAAGAACACGCTGCTGAAAATGGTGGGAGTTCTTTGATTTGATGCGTTCGGGGAAAAATGTCCAGTTTCAATCTTTGGCTGATTGATTGGAGGATCTACAGGATTTTCTTTCAGCCATTTCCTGACTTATAAAGATCAACAAACATTTACCAAACATGAACCGTCTGTCCTCTTGTCTTTTCCACTTTGAGGAGAGAAGTCAGCATCTGTGTCCCAGAGAAACTGGAAGTCAATTGTTATCCAATTAAGAGTCTCTAAATGCTCATCAGTTTAAAGAGTAAAAAGGAAACATTAAAAATATATTTTTTCGCTCTCCTGCCCTTTCTGAGTGGCTATGTCACAATATATATTATATATCAACTTAAATTTTAAAAATGCGTCTGCTACATTTAGTTATAAGATTTTTAGCATCAAGAATTTAATATTTAAAGATAAAATTTTCCAGGCTTCTCGCTCTTCTAAGTTCAATTTGTCATTTACAGCAGATAAACTAGAAACAGGAAAAAAGTGGCAAAGACAGAAAGAAGGAAGGATGAAGACAGAAAGGACAGAAAGACACAAAAAAGATAAGAAGTCTGTCTTTCTGTCCTGTCTTTCAGAGAGAGAGAAAAAACAGGACAGAAAAACAGAAGGAAGGAAAGAAAGAGACAAACAAGATGAGACTTGCAAGGTGTACAAGAAAAGACAGAAAGGAAGGGGAAAAAGACAAGGGAATGAAAACGAAGAAAGGAATAAAAAACAAGAAAATAACAGAATTGAGGAAGAACAGAATGAAAGAAGAAAGGGATGAATGAACAGAGTAAAGAAGAACAACATTTAGACAATGGATGGAGAATAAAGTCTGGAAATTTTAATATTTTATCCACACATTCAAATCCTCAAATCCAGTTCCAGAATTTGTAGTCAAACCTGTTGCCTCCTGTTTTATTCTTGGTATAAATAAAACAAACGAATCACTGAGCAATTTTCCCCACGCAGCGATAAATTGTCTTTCCCATTGATCAGGCTGGTAGTGGTCAAAGGTATGAAACCATGGCAACCAAACGCAGGCTGTGAAAACATCACTCTCCCACCGCGCGGCTCGTCTGCAGACGGTTTCAGGTTTGAGAATTCATGGACTTCAACATATCAAGGAGAAACTACACATGCTGCACAACAGGAGGGAGGAAGGGAGACAGAAACTCAAACTACTGACCCTGAGATACACAGAGAACAAATCAAAAGTGATATTCTCCAGGATATGACAGCTCAGAGTGGTGAGTGGGATGATGGAGAGAATAAATCACTATACATGATCAGAAAATGGCTGGAAATATTCCACTCGTTTATGAAATTGTTCCCCATTAATGGGTTGAAACCAGAGTTTTCAGCTGACTACCTAACCTGAAAATATGAATGAAAATATTAGTCTCTTGTTTTGTCTGTTCATCTTGATGAGAAGAGTGGCCCTACTTGGGCTTTTTGAGTTATTTACAGATTCTGAAAGTGTGGAGTCGAACACATGGAAATAAAAAAAGATGTTCTTTTCTACCAAAGTAAAGAAAAATAGACTGGAGTTGCTATAGCAGAAACAAAAAATCATCTTCTGTACCATTAAATATAAAACTAATCCACCCATTTCTATCAATTGTATTTAATTTAATCATTTTAATTAAATAAAAGTAACAGCTAATGACGTGTAAGCAAAGAACTGTTCATAGAGCCGTTCAAAGGAATCTAATCGCATCATATGAGCCACGTGTCAAACTTGAGGCCCGGGGGCAAAATCTGGCTCGCCGAAGCTCTTTATGTGGCCCTCTAGAGTCCAAAGTATATCAATTAGTCCCTCCAGTTTTTCACAAATAAGCAAAATTCACACAAAATCAACAGATCCCCACATTTTTTCTGATTTTTCACTGCAAATTTTTCTCGAAATTGATCAAAAACATTGGGTTTAAGTGACTGTTAAAGTTAAAGTCCATGATCAATTCAGCGATTATTAAAAAGTCCCATTTAATGTCATGCATTAGTGCAAATATCGTAAAAACTTCCTTACAAATATTACTAAAGTAGCAACACAAAATGT
This sequence comes from Alfaro cultratus, assembly GCA_903066825.1. NCBI lineage: Eukaryota > Metazoa > Chordata > Actinopteri > Cyprinodontiformes > Poeciliidae > Alfaro > Alfaro cultratus. The sequence goes on along the minus strand of CAEFZX010021219.1, from coordinate 97,438 downwards.
GTGAATTTTATTGCAAGAAACTACAAAAACAATCACAAAATCCTGGATTGATTAAAAAGATTTTCAATATTTAATAAAAAAAAAAACAAAAAAAAAAAAAACACTTATTCAATGGTGAAAAAACAGCTAGTTGATGATGTTTTAACAGTTTAATGGTTTTATCGTTAGATTCTGGGACAACCGGCCCTTTAAGAACATTCAGATTTTTGATAAGACCCAAAGTTGTTTTCTTTCCACTGATATCTGCAGATTTCTTTTGAAACATTAAGCCAGTTTTCCATTATTATTATTATTATTATTATTATTATTATTATTATTATTATTATTATTATTATTATTATTAACAATCCTCTAATAAGCTAGCAGTAGCGTCGCACTTTGGGCTGACGTCACAGGAAATAAGCTCTTGTTTACATGCAGTACCTTGCAGACCACCAGGGGGCACCCAGGGACCACAGTTAACCATTTCATTCATGAGGACAGACCTTGTTTTGTCGCCTCAATCTACGCCTACATGCTAACGCTAATTAAATCCACCATTATGAGCAGATAGGTGATCTTCGCCGCATAATGGGTCAGTTCTAGTAATTGTTTACACCGCAGGCAGCCCATTATAATCTTTAAATTGGGGGAAAGAAAATGAAAACATGGCACTTATTTTAAAAGATTTTCAAGTTTTTTTTGAGGGGGGGATTGGTACTCAGTGGGATAATTATTGTTTCAGCCTGATGGAGGAAACTGACGGATTATTGAACAAATGGGACATTATTTGTTCCTAATTGCCTTGTTGCTCCTGCTGAAGCAGTTCCACCACAGAAGATTAGCATGCTCCATCAGACTGGAGACCATCAGGCCACTGTGCAGCTCTTGTATTATTTATGCCTGTGCTGGTGTGTGCGCGCGCGCGTGTGTGTGTGTGTGTGTGTGTGTGTGTGCTGCTGGAAATGTGGCTTCTTCTTTGTGTTGTTTGTTATTGTGGGAGGCAGGAATGAATATAAATTCCACGGATTAGGATACAAGTAGGTGATTCGCATTCATCACTCCCAGGCTGTTATGCCTCCACGCTTGGCAGCTATTGATGAAGACGAAGGGGGAAAAAAAAAAGATGTTTCTGCATTGCTGTTGACTAGTTTTGAAATTAAACTTGTATTGTTTTTTTTGATTGCTGTGCAATTACTGTGATCATTCAATTATGAGCTATACAAAAAAACAGGGAGAACTCTCTGATTTCAGCAAGTCAAATGTGACACTTTTTTGTTTGTTGTTGTCATACTGGTATTTTTTAATCATCTTTCAAAGAAAATATTAGTACTTATTCACATGGTAAATGAAATAGTCATAAAAAGTTAAGTTGTTTTGATGCATCTATGAATTGAAAGGTTTTGACAAAATAAAAGTTTTCTATGTTCACTAAACACTCATGTACTGAATGGGCAATTAATGTTACAGCAAGCATATATATAAAACTATGAAAAGCGAAAGATGTAATCATTTCACTAAATAAGAAACCAAATCGCAAGAAAAAAATCAATCATAGCAAAATCTACACTTATTTCCTTATTTCATGCGACACATAACTTGTGTTCACAGCCCAGTGGACTTTAAAAAGAAACAGGAGGAAGAGATAAAAGGAAATAAATGTAAAAAATATGTATATATCTGAAAAATAAGTAGCAACAATTTATTCCAAAGTTAGTATAAACCACTAACTTTATTAATAATATTATCCTTTTAAAAACAAAGAAAATGTCACATCCAAAAATAAGAATAACTATAAAAACTAAAATAAGTCTAATTTATATGGTCAGGTGGCCAAAACAAATGTTTCTAAAAGCTTCTTGAATTTCTAATTTATATAAAATTTCTTTAATTAGTACTTTGATGCATGTAAAATAAAACTGCACATCCATCACACACTTTAGCTGACAACTGTCTTACTAACCTTTCTACATTTATAAAATAAAATCAGCAGGTACAGTACTTCTTCTATATGTCGCATTGATTCTAAAAACGTAAAAACTGTGAGAATAATCAACCTGGAGAACTATTAGCCACCAAAAATTATGCAAAAATTAGCAAATTGTGAAAACCGAAGGCAAATTTTCTTTTACCCAAAATATTCAATGTTTTTTTTTTTGTTTTTTTGTTTTTTAACTCAATATTTTTGTCTTTTCAGTTTGTTGTATTACTGAAATCCTACTGCAGACCCATTACTGACATTTAAAAACATTTATAAAGCATCAACAAAGAAAGGAAACGGTTTGGGCAAATCTCTTTTTGTAAAATTTAAACCGTAATGTTTTTCAGTTACCTCAACTGCAACTCACTAATGTTGATTGTTTAGAGTATGGTTACCTTTTAAGTCAAACCACAAGTATTAATAGATTTATTATAACCTACAAAGATGGCAGATTTTACGTCAAACAGGGAAAACATGCTATAAAGATCAAAATGAATCAGTTCTCTTATGTTGAACTGTTACGGATTCTTTATTCGTAAAAACTGCTGTGTCCATTTAAGGGAAAAAAAAATAAGCACGGTAAAAAAATAATATCCCACCCAAGACAAATGCAGGCACTTATTTTGGGTAATTGTGGTGACATAATTAAAAGTGTATCAGTATCTGCTCATTAGCTGCACCAAGCTGCTTATTACTTGGGGAAATGCCACAGTTCTGCACAGATGTGTGGGTTGCATGGATTCTTTAAGACTATTAGTCTAATTCAAATCAGCTAGATTTATTTATTTTTTATCTTTATATTACTTCTAATTTGAATCAGCTGGGTTTGAAGTAGGAGGAATATAAAGCGGAATCTGCAGAATTAAAAACCCATGGAGAAACGAGTGGAACGCAGGCAGATTGATTTTCTATTCTTTTCTAGCGGTGCTACAAATATTCTAGATGATGTAGATCTGTGCTATTAAACACAGCCCATTACTGTAATTTAATTAAAGTGCTGCATGTTAGTTTGTCATAGTAATGTGCAATAATTGTTTAATTACTTTATTATGGCAACAAATTCAGTCTAAACATTTTGATTAGAAACTTAGAGTTAACAGATAGCTAGCTAGCTTGCTAGCTATTCTCGTTTATTGTGTTTTGTGTCCTATTTCTAAGGTTCGTATGGGTTATATTCTGTAATATATATATCTAATAAGTAAATCTCACAGTTTTCTTAAGACTTGTGGTTCAGAAAAGTTGCTACAAGATTTTATATTTACATCCAGTTTTAGCTTGTTTATCATCAAGGCTACTTGCTAGCATGCTGCAGCGTTAGCATTAACTGTGGATTGTCACTTCCAATTACTGACTTATCTTTGGTTTTTAAGAAAAAGGAAGTAATTATTGACCGACTAATTGAGGTTAAAGGTTTAATTCTCCATCTGACCCCCATTTATTCAAATATCGATTAGCCTAATTTATTAAGAATGCTGTCAGTTCAAGAGTTCAGGAGGTGAGATTGGTTTGATGCACCAACTCTTCATGATCACAGTATGGGAGAACTTTGATAGTTCTCTCATACATTTCATATAAGGGTGAATATATAGAAAATACTGCAGGATTTTCCATCCATCCATCCATTTTCTTACAACCTTGTCCCTAGTCAGTAGGTGTTGGTGCCTCTCCAGCTAACGTTCCGGGCGAGAGGTAGGGTACACCTGGACAGGTCGCCAGTCTGTCGCAGGGCAACACAGGGCAACCCATGCACACACACACCTAGGGAGAATTTAGAAAGACCAATTAACCTGACAGTCATGTTTTTGGACTGTGGGAGGAAGCCGGAGTACCCGGAGAGAACCCACCATGCACAGGGAGAACATGCAAACTCCGTGCAGAAAGACCCCGGGCCGGGAATCGAACGGAAATCGAACCCAGGACCTTCTTGCTGCAAGGAAACAGTGCTACCACTGTGCAGCCCCTGCAGGATTTTCCAAAAATGTAAAAAAAAATTACATAACTTTGGTGCTACAGTGTGAAATGTGTAGATGAGAAATGCGGAAGTATTTTTATGAGCTGCCAGCTGCGTAAATGTGTTGTACTTCCATTGTTTTATAAAATATAAATAGACAAAAATGTCAGTTTAAGTCAAACCAATTTATAAAGAGAATAAAACTATGTGAGTAAAATTATCTTAATTTTTTTCTTTTAGAATTCAGAAATCATTTTTAAAGTACATTTTATAATTTGTTTGGTGTTTCCCCAATTTAGAGACCAAATAGTATATTTTAGAAGCAAAAAACATACAGGTTTTTAAAGTAGGAAGCAAATAGATTACAGCTCAAACTTTCCATTATATTTACAAGAGAAAAATAATGATGTACTTCCATAAACAGATAATTATGTTAACAGAAACCAGATTGTTTTATCAATCAGCAGCCCACAGGCAACACAGAGAATCCATGTGGTAAAAGCAGCTAACGCAGACATCTTGACCAGGGAGTCAAATCCAGACCACAGTTTCTATTTTTGCCCTTTTTCAGTACAAAACATAAACCAAACGTAGAAAAACTTTTTTCCAAACGTTGCATGTTTTCCCTCCATAATTCAAGCATGGCACAAACTGAAGAGTAGAAAATAGAAAGCTGGTGCTTGATGACAAAAAAGTAACAATGCTGGTCAGAATTGGAGCAGCAAAGATTTGAATTAGAGGCTGTCAAAAGTGGTGAAGTGCAAAGAAACCGGGCTGACGGCAAAACATTTTAGGTTCCTCTTACACAACATGTCTGGAAAAAAAAAAATCTTAACTTGCTTCTTAATTTTTTTTTATTATTTTTTTTTAGAAAAATGTTTTTCTAAAGGTTTTAGAAAAAAATTATTTAAAAAACGGAAGATTTTTTTAAAGAAAAAAATTCTTATTTTTTCTCTTTAAATTTTTTTTTTTTATTTTTCTTCAAAAAAAGTTACAGATTTTTTTAAGAAATTTTTTTTTTTTACGAATTTCTTTTTATTATTATTACAAATTTAATTTCCATCACCCAGAAGGGCTTTAGAAGCACAGTGCTGTTACTCAATTTTTGTGTTTTTTTCTCCTTTGTTCAGTGTGGGTTTTTTTGTTGTTGTTTGTTTTGTTTTTTAAAGCAAGACTGAACATGAAAAGTTGTTTTAAAAAAATTAATATGACATTCAATTGCATTCTAAGTCCTAAACCTGCATAATTTCTACTCAGAAACATGGAATCCAAATGAAATCTATGGTAACAAAAGTTTGGGAGGCGATCTAACAGTTTGTTTTATGTAGAAAGTTGCTTTTAAAAAAGAAAGAAAGAAAGAAAGAAAGAAAGAAAGAAAGAAAGAAAGAAAGAAAGAAAGAAAGAAAGAAAGAAAGAAAGAGCCTCTGAAGCTGCTCAGCATCGTTTAATTATTTCCCAAGCAGCTCAACTGATAAGCCTCAAAATGCATAGAGAACAAAATAAAAAATTAAATAAAAATTGGAGCAGCTGAGCCCAAAACCACAGAGCCGCGCAGATCCGATGCGTGTGGGTTTGCGGGGTTGAGCGGTGAATTTAGCTCTGGAGCAGCCAGTCAGTAAAATGGAGGAGGTGATAGGCAGTGTGGGATGAGATTGTAGGTGCCCAGAGCTGTCAGGAGGAAGAGGAGGAAGAAGAAGAAGAAGAGGGGGGGCATGGGGTTGAGTCAAAACATGTCAGGGCTCTGGAGGGAGAGCAGGACGCAATTAGCCAGTCGCATCTCCACATTTTGACCGTTTTAAGGTCAGGTTCAGGCGGTGTTAATAAACTTGTCACAGCAGCTTTATTGGCACCGACAAACGGAGGGAACGGCTCTGACTCACTGCGCACAGCCGCTGATTCTGGATTTTTATTTATTTATCCCAAATCTGTCCCCGAAAAGGATTCAGTAGGAAACGCATCCAGACAGAACCGCTGCTCACACCGCGAATAAATACGAGGATTTCTTCAGAATGTGAAGGAAAATGTTTTCCAAAACCCCCTTTTTCCCTCCACTTACCCATGTTGTCTCATCGGTCCAGTTCCCCGGTCCTCCGCATGCAGCACGACTCCCTCCGCGTCGCCTTTCCCAGCCCAGTCACTCGAGGAGCGCCGCGGGTGATTCACCTGCCTTCATTGTGAAATAACTCTCTCATCAGAAGAGGAAGAAGGGGGGAAAAAGCTCTTAAAGTTTGCGTTGTTGGTCCATGACGCAGCGCAACTTTCCCAAATAAACCCGAAAGGATCCGTCACCCAGAAAGCGCCATGGTGTCGGAACCGGAGCGCGTCCAAGTTCAGAGGTGATGAAGAGCGGCGGCTCTCTGCGCAAACATCCAGCGGGAAGGCAGAGAGGGACCGCGGACAGCCAGCCACCGGGATGCTCCTGTGCAGCAGCGCAGGTTGATTATTGGCGATGTGCGCGCGCCTGAGTGAGGAGGGGGGGGGGGGCAGGCAGGCAGGCAGGCCCGCGCGCACGGGGGTGGGTTCAATTAAAACGAATCAGACGCCAAATACCCGACTGGACTCCGCATATCCAGAGAGTTTAATGTCATCATCATGATCCGATCAGCGCAGTCAAAGTAAAGCGGTGCAGACGCAGCAGCCGCGCGCCTCACTCCTGACGCTGCGTGCTGCAGGTGTGGAGGATAAACGACGGCTGTATGTGGTCATCATCATCATTACATCGTGAGTAGGCAGCCCGCCTGATCCCACCTCGTGTTGCATAATTACTGCAGATGGGAAGGTTCAGTTCATGCGTTCATGTAAGATGCTTTCCAGCAGAGGCCTGTTTGGCGCCCAGGGCGACCCACCTTTCAGACACTGTTAGACTCAGACTGTACTCAACATTAACAATTTGCTAATTTATAATGTTTAAGGACTTCAGCACTTAAATCTTGGTTTTACTTTCACTCTGGGAATAAACAAATCACTTTGCAAACCTTAAAGTGATCCAAGAATAGTTGAACATTTTGGCCTAAATATGTTGTAATTGCTGTTTGTGATTCGACAAAACTCATAATTACTTCAAAAGACGTACATCTTTCGTTTTATTTTTCACCCATGGAGGTTGCCATTTTTTCACCTTACTGGAATCTACAGAGTAAAGAAAAGCACAGTGGGAGAAACAACGTCCGAATTACATACATTTGTGCCCTCAACATTTCTCTCCAGAAGACTTTGAGTCATTTGCAAGAGCAAAACTGACAAAGGCTCTAACAGGCGATCGTTACCTTAACAAGGTAAAAATAAATGCCCTGCCGGCAATTTGTATTCACAAAGCACCTGAATCCTCCTGCAGCCGAAGTGAAAAATGCTGGGAGAAACATCAGACTGACCGCACTGGAAGCTCTGATTTATTCTCTGAGTTTCTAATTAGTTTGCTGGTTAACAGTAAAAGGTAAAAACTTCACACCACCAAATATAACTTAAATTCACAGAAGCTACACGCACAGTCTTCCTCATTTTCACTCTCTCAGCCAATCAGCTTCAAGGAAACTGAAGAACTCCTGCTTTCAAAATACCACCCCATATTTCAGATTCATGAGCAGCATTTACTTTAGAATATTTCATGTACCTATACAAAAGAGTGCAAAAAGATACATTTTTCACTAATAATTGGGAGTAGAAAATTAGCAAATAGCTGACTGCTGCTGCCATAGAAACATCATTCAAACTTCTTTCCAGCTATTCTTGTATTGCTTTGGTGTGGAGTGCTTTATATGCATAAACATTTGTAACTATGACACTTAACAGCACAAAGATCAGATTTCTTAATATTACATTTTAAATAAAACAAGCAGACCCAACGTTTAGCTATGCAAGTGTAACTTCTTGAATGTGAAATCCTAACATCTCCTTAATATCATGTAATTATCTACATTTCATCCCTGGAGGTTTTATTTACGGTCAGAAGAAACAGAACTGAAGCGTGTTTTTCATTCGTATCAGTAATTTTCCTGCTGTGGGCATCACATCTGCTGCATCTGGCAACGCACGGCAAAACTAACAACACCGTCTGTTTAAGGTTCCTCTTGAATGTTTGAGTTCGTTTGAATCTAAATCAATTCAACATCCGGCTGTAAATTCACTGTGAAGTTTCAAAATAATATTTTGAGTCTCAAAAGGAAGTGTTTTTATTGATGCAACAAGAATCTCAACAGAAATGTTTCTCTGCAGGTCACTCAGGAGGAAACATGAAAAGAACAGCAAAAATAAAAATGTAACAAGCAAAGGCAGCGGCCCGTTTGGAGCGAAGGCAGGACCTTTAATCAGTTTAGTCTGGAGACGCTAAGCCTGTTTTCTCACCGATTGTAAACCTAGAAGGACCAGCACAAAGTTTAATGAGACAAACTGCAACAGCAGCGTAAACATTTAGGAAATAAATTACTCTTTATTGAGTTTCACCTTGAAAAACAAAATCCAGGAAATTAGAGATAATTTTGGTTCAGATCAAACTCTTTAGATATTTACATGCAAGAGATTAGAGAAAATCTTCCACTGAGAAAATATATCAAGTTTTTTTTGTTTTTAAACGGAAACATAACATTGTCCTTAAATGCATTCTGAACAGATTCTGCTGCAGCAAAATCAATTAAAAATAGTTTTATTTATCCCAAAGAGAAATTAAATATAGTCATAACTCATTTCTTCCAAAAAGGAAGGATCTCCGGTAGCAGTCAGTCTTGCAGTAAATCAGAAGAAGCCTCTGACTGAAGACAGTTTCTGTATGAAAATCTAATGAATCTCATGACATCAGCTGTTGAAAATAATTCATAAAAGTAACACAAAAAAAGCAGTGTGGGTTTTTTTTTATTCAGTAGGTAGAAAAATCCAGAAAGAGTGGAGATACACTTCAAGTCCCCTCAAAATACTCTGGCTGTTGGTAAGTGCTGCTAATCTACCTCCTGCTAATCTACCTCCTGCTAATCTACCTCCTTTGCTTTTGCAGCTCCACTTTAAATCTCTCATCTGTCTGTATGGTTAGAGTCAACATCCCAATCCTCGCTCAGATTTTTGGTCTTGCTCTACCTCCATAAAATACGAACATATTCGACTTTACAAGCTCAGAAAATATACCTGCTTTTTCTAGAAAATATGTCAAATTAATGTAAAAACTTACAATGTGTTTAATTTTCTTTTTTTTTTTTGCCATTTTTGAATTTTTGGAGCTAAGAATTTTTTTTCTAGAAGATTTCTGAGGTTAATCCAAAAATGTTTGAGTTTCTTCTAAATACTCTGTCCTACATTTCCTATAAGAAACAAACATTCTTGGTTGAAGATCAACTAAAATACTCTAAATATTTTAAATATTTATAATATACTAAATATGTATTAAATATTACATACTGTATACAATTAATGTTGATTATATATTCTAAATATTGTTAATACTTACAATTAAATATTTTCTAAATATTTTTCATATGTAGAATGTTTGAATATTCTAAATATTTAGAATAATTTAAATCTAAATATATCAGGTGTGTTAATAATAGTGATAAAAAAAGTAACATCAAATTCAGGCTTCTGCTTAGTAACAACTCTCGCTTAACTAAGTTCAACAAGTCAGTTATTTCTTCTTGTTACTTTTTTTGGCTAAATAAATAAATAAAAAATGTTGGTGATATAAAGAGGTCATTCCATCCTTTTGGGTTTGTGCCTCAAGTGGGTTATGCAACATTGTGCTCATGTAAAAAGGTCGGCTCAGTTACAAAGCCCGAAACCCACACCAAAGGGAGTTATTCTCTCCCACGGAAGACACAGCGCCTGAACTAACCGGCTTATCTTCCCTCACTTGTCCACATAACCAAGAGCTGGGGAAGAAATACGTAACATCACCAAAATTATACGTTTAAAAACTCATGTGGATATGTGGCAACAGAAAGAGCCGGAGTTAGAACGGATGTTTCTATCATTAGTGGACAGAAAAACTAAATCCCCTTCCTAACTGAGCCCGAGTTCAGATGTCGCAGCCTTTGTCATACATTTCTGAATTTCTCCAGGGATTAAATATGTTAAATGTTTCATCTCTTGTCAGGAAAATTAGGAAAAAAAACACAAAGGAAAATATTCTGAGGATTGAGTTGATGTTAAACTGGTGTAAATCACAAAATAATAATAAAAAAGAACTACAAAGCAACAGTCAAGCAAGGCGGTGGTTAGGAATGGGCATTTATTTTATCGTTTATTGTTTATCGTGATAAATTTCTTAGCATGATTTCATGATAAATTCCAATTAATTACGTTTTAACCCCTTAAAAACTGTCCCTGTTGTCAGTTTCTCCAGTTTGTTCAATGAAAAAAATATTAAGTTGAAAATATGATTAAACGAAGTTACAGTCACAAGTAAAATAATATTTATTATTATCACAATATTAACACAAATTATCGTGATAAAACCTGAAGTCCATATTGCTGAGCCTTAGTGGTGGTAGTGGGATGTTCTGGGCTGTTTTCAGACCTGGCAACCTAACTTTGCTGACCGCTGAAACAACAAAAAAAAAAAACAGAATAAACCTTTTAAAGTGGCCTAGTCAAAGTCTGGATTGAAACTAAATTGAGATTCTTCCCAGCTCAAATGTGGCTGAACTCCAAAAATGTCTCCACAGTAAATTAAAAACTCATCGTGAGAGAGAAATCACTTAATGGGCGTTGATGTTACAGATTATTGTTATTATTCCTGTAGGGAAATAAAACAGACAGAATCACTAAAATAGTAACATAAACTGCACCTGTTGAAATATCAGGGGTTTTTTCTCATTTAATAAATTAAATAATCACCAGAAAATTACTGTTTATCTTCATCCAATAACAGAATTTGATTTCAAACCTTTTCAGACCAACCAACCAGTGAAACTTGCACTTTTTAATCTATAATCAAGAATTATTGACTTAAATAAAGCTTATGTCTTACTGAAAAGTTATTTGCAAGTTAGTTTTGTCTAATTTCAAGTGCACTAAAATGTTTTAAACTAGAAACTGGACAAAAATACTTGGTAAGATTTGATATTTTCCTTCTTTCCACTGGTCTGTCTCTGAAAAACAATTCAAGATGGATGAATTAAAATTGTCATCAACCAATTTAACTTTTGGGCAAAATATTAAAATAAGGGATTCTGTCATCTAATCACCGGTGACAACATTTACTCAAATCTGGGTCGACAAACAGTTGCACCGCGAATAAATCTGGAACTTCTGAATTAGGCAGCCATTCGTCTCTCTTTATCTCGTCACTCGGCTTGTTGTGTCTCAAAATTATCATGAGAGATTTACTCTGAAGAGGAAAACGAGAGACGCTTTCATTATTAATGCACAGCCAGACTTTGAATTTAACTCCAACTGATAATGTTTGTAAATAGTGATGCAAAGTGTTTTCTCTAAATAATGCAAAGGATGTGAGTTGATTTAGAGAGCAGAATGCAAAGCAGAACTTCTCACAGTGTTGTAAAAATATAGATATTAAAGATATTAGAATATATATATTTAATCATGATGATGATTTCATTTAATAGGAGAGTAAAGCATAAAAAAATAAATCACATTTGGCATTTATTACCGTTAGGTTATGTTATGTTATGTTATGCCAACCATTTAGACAAAATTAAGATTTTCAACCAGCCTTAAAATGCAAATGCTAAATTGTTGAAGTAGTACTTTTAAAATTTCACAACAGTTCTTCCCCTTACAGCCTTGCTCTTTTGTTTCTGATTTTACTAAATACGTGACCATAATTACTTTTTCAGCGGTTGCCACGGTGACTCGTTTTTTTTTTTCTTTACCAGAGAACGAGCTAAACTCAAGGCAGCAGCACTCGGTTTATCGAACGTCACCCACCAATCAGGGTTCCTCAGTTTGTGGTCCACTTCGGTTCTTCGTTCACAAAAAAAAAAGATTTTAATTGAAATATTACGCGTTAAAACAGTGATTTCAATGTTTTTTGTTCATGAAAGCCAACAGTACCATCAGTTCTCACCACAAATGTTCAACAATTTTCAGTAATTTTTAACCGTTAATATGTTGCAGAATAATTTGAATTAAAGGTCCCTTTGGGATCCATTAAGTACTGTTGAATATGAATTGTTTTGAATTTGATGAGACCCAAATGCAGGCGGGACTGAGGCAGCCCCGTGGTGAAAGATGCATTTAGAAAAATAAAAGTCCAAATTAAAGAAAGGCGGGCCAGACTCAGAAATTTAACTGAACTATTCAAAACATCAGGATTCATTACTCTGTGCTCAACACAGCTGATTCAAAGTGTTCAATTTCCTCCAATGCATGTCAAAGGTCAAGCTTGTGGAACCAGGGAAAGATTCTGGACCTAAAAGGCTGGCTTTGAACTCAACTGTCCTAATCAGCAAATAACAGACTTATAATTAAGAACCTAAAAATATAAAATAAATAAAGAGAAGTGAAGTAGACATCGTAAGTGACAAATCCCAAAAATAACAACTATTAAAGGTTTGTGACATTTAAACATCAGTTTTAGCAATTAAAGTTTCTCAAAACAGGGATCATAACTACGGAAGAAAATTAGGGCCACGTTATAAATAAAATAATTCAGACTTTTTCTGCCAGAATTGCTACTTTTGATTTCAGAAGAATCAAGTTTGAACTTTGGGACGTCTCTTGGGAATATTGATAACTGTCTTAGGGTTATCAATCATGTTTAATCAAACTTTAGTTCGCTTGCCGAGAAAGTTTGGTTCGTTTGGGGAGGTGAGAATGGTAATTGAACTCTGGTCCGCTTAAAAACCTTCGATTAAACTGAACTCTGGTTGGTTTTGAATGCATATGTGAATGTAAGCCAACTGGAGGCCGCTCCAAAACCAGTAAGTGGACTACACCGCAAGGCATTCTGGGTAAATAAAACCAAAACAAAGCGTTAACCGGAGAAATGGCTCATGGTCTTTTCTTAAGAAGCTGTGTTTAGTGTTTCTTTGGAGGTTTTCATGTTTCCGTCTGGTTTTTGGTGCAGCGCCGCCACAGTAAGGACAGGAACAGGTTTGTCAATTCTTCATTTGGCACAGAGCGGTGGGAAAGCGAACCACACCAGCTGAAAATGTAAAAAAAAAAAAAAAGGTTTGAAATTTGTTCCCAATTGAACTGAGTCCACAGGACAATCAGGTGAAAACAGATTAGATGTTTTCCTCTCAGTTCCAGGATTTATGGACAGAAACGTTCGTGAAAGTCAGTGTCAGTCAGTAACCAGCTGATGTTTGCTTAACCGAATCCAACAATCAGCCTCAACTTTCCTACAGGGAAGCAACAAGCATGAACATCCAATTTCTCCAACTGTAAATATTATCCAATCCTAACCAGACTCTCCTGTGTTGCTCTGCTAGAAGTAAGACGCAGTAATTGCAGGAGAGTCATGGATAAGAGCATCAGGATCTGGACACAGTGTGACAACCGTCATGTCCCCGTGTTCAAACTGCTGACTTGCTGGGTGTATTTATATTTCCACGCTCCCACCTTTTTATTGAACACAGCTTGTGCCTGTTGGTTCTTGCAGAATTGAAGGAAATCGATATGTGAAGCGGAATTAAAAAGCAAAAATAAAAAAGGAGGAAAGGCTGCGGTGAGAAAAATGAAATGTATTGAATTCTGCTATGGTACAAATGCCTGAATGGGTTTTTTAAATGAATGCAAATTACCTTGATAAATTATGTATCCAAGCACAAAAACAGGAAAGGTGTTACATAACGAAAAATACAGAAACAGGAGTAGAAAAAAAATCTACTTTTGATGAATACTTTGGCTCTCGCATCTATTCGGTTGCACAACTTTTGGCAACAAAAAACATTCCTAAATTTTTCTCGTAGCCGTTTAGAGTCTGTTGGCACTTTCTTCCCCTCTTCTGCTATTCACTCTATTTTAAGTTTGCAGTCATTTTGCGGAGGGCAGGTCTCAGGTCTCTCCGAAGCTTTCCAGTGGGATTCGGGTCAGGACTTAACGCCGGGCCGTTTAACGCAGCACTTTTCAGCCGCTCCTTTGTGCAGCCGGGGTTTTTCTTTGAGTCATTGTTCTGCCAAAAGAGCCCTTTCTGCTCCGGGTCTTTGTTGCTGATTAACACGTTTCTCTCTAAACTGCCTTTGTAATATTGAGATTTCATCGTTTCTTTTCACATAAAATCAGACGTGCATAATGAGCATGTTGTGCCGCGTGTAGGCTTAATGGTTTTCTTCCTTTCATCCACTGCAAAACTTACAGAGTAAGGTATTATTTCATGTCCTTTCCAAAGGAGCAAAATGAAAATGGAAGCCTTTCCTTTTCATTTTGGACATTACTTCAATCAAAGTCAAAATACAGACTATATTTAACACACACTTTATTAGTTACACCATTTTGTCTTCAGAACTGCCTTAATCCTTCGTGGTTATAGATTCAACAAGGTACTGGAAACATTCCTCAGAGACTCTGGTCCATACTGACATGATAGCATCATGCAGTTGCTGCAGATTTGTCGGCTGCACATCCTTGATGCGAATCTCCCGTTCCACTACATCCCAAAGGTTCTGGTGACTGAGGAGGCCATTCGAGTTCAGTGAACTCGTTGTCGTGTTCAAGACACCAGCAGTCTGAGATGATGGCGCGTTACCCTGCTGGTGTAGCCATCAGAAGATGGGTACACTGAGGTCATAAAGGGGTGGACCTGGTCAGTAACAATACTCAGGTAGGCTGTGTGTGTCTAAATGTGACAGTTTTCTGGTCTTAGCTGGAACCCGGTGTGGTTCTCCTGCTACTGTAGCCCATCCGCCGCCTCACGGTTCGACGTGTTGTGTGTTCAGAGATGCTCTAGTGCAGACCTGGGTTGTAACGATTTGAGTTACTGTTGCCGTTCTATCAGCTCGAACCAGTTTGGCCATTCTCCTCTGACCTCTGGCATCAACAAGGCTTTTGCGCCCACAGAACTGCGGCTCGCTGGATACTTTCTATTTTTCAAATCATTCTCTGTAAACCCTAGAGATGGTTGTGCGTGAAAGTACCAGTAGATCAGCAGTTTCTGAAATACTCAGACCAACAACCATGTCATGTTTAAAGTCACTTAAAGCACCTTTCTTCCCCATTCTGATGCTCAAGGTGAACTGCAGCAGATCGCCTTGGCCATGTCTGCATGCATGGAGATTGGCTGATTCCAGTTGGACGGGTGTACCTAATAAAGTGGCCGGTGAGTGCAAGTTGACATAAAGCATCAGTTTGGTCAAAGCGGGACTCCAGGCATGTGGACGAACTAGAGCATGTACAATTTGACATGAGCTCTAAAAATACGCATCAATTGTTTAAAATTAAAGGTCAATCAGGCGTATAAGGTCACATTAACATGACATCGCTTCCAGTGATGTTTCATCGATAACTACGAGAGCCAACGATGATCTCAGATTGATGTTTAATGTAATACAGCAACAACAAAAAATAGATCCAAGCTAATGCAAGAGATTGTTTACCATCTGGTACAGACCTCATAAATCATCATGGTTTAACATGATTCCTCCGTCAGTCGCAGCTGGAAAAATAAACATTTTGTAATATTTAGAAATGCCTCAGTTGTTGTTTTGAAAGACGTTGGGTCAAAAAGGAGCTAAATATCATTTAGTTTGTATCTTTTCTGCAGTTTTAATCATTAATAGACTCTGAAAGTCGTTTTAAAAAAGATATATTTTAGTTGTAGCTGCTAAAAATACAGCTGAGGAAAAAATTAAGGAACCACCTAACATTATCAGTTTCTCTGATTTTACTTTTTATAGGTGAGTAAAAGGAACATTGTTCTTTTATTCAATGGACTACTGACAACATGTATTCGAAATTTAAAAGCAAAAACCTCACATTTATTTGGAGAAAAAGAGAAATGGTCAAAGTAACAAAAACGATGCAGTGCTTTCTGACCTCAAATAATGCAAAGAAAACGAGTTTATATCCATTTGGTGGAGATCTGGTGCAAAGGGTCAATACCACAAACAACCTGTTCAAGCTGTAAAACACGGTTTCATAGACCTAAAAGCCATTAAACATATTTGTCACGAATAATTAAAAAATAAGGAGAAGGTCGGTAAAAGCATGAGCAACAGCTTTTTGCTTTTTCTTTCTTTCTAAATGTGCTGCAATAATAAAAACTGTGGTATTGTTTCTCTGAAGACCTGTCAAAATGCAAATGCAATTAATGTATGCATTCTTTCTTCATCTGGGCTGATTGAAAGCAAGACAATAGTGGCATTCTTAACAGCAAAAAATCACTGATTAGGTAGGAACAGATGTAAATGTGAGTGGGGGCTATGATGTAGATATCAGATCATGATGCAAAACCTGCTCGTATTTTCCTGACAAGTTTTTACACGTTTAGTTCTACTGAAGCCAAAATCAAACATTTCGTTCACCTCTGAATTGAAAAATAAAAACCTTTGTTAGAGCAGAGGTGACAGAAACAAAAGCAAAACTAACAAAGGCATTGCAGTCTGAGAAGCGGCAGAAAGAAAAATAAAAGGTGAGACCCGCAAAGTTAAAAAGATAAAAAGCTATTTGATCAAAGGTTGCAGCGTGAGAAGCAACTTTTCTGTTATCAAAAATGTTGGAAATATGCTCGTCTCTTTCATAAACGTCAAAAGCTTATTCTTTAACAAATATTTTAATTGCACAAAAATATGTTTTGCTTTCTCTTGCATTTATTGCAAATAACATCTTTGCTTTGAATTAGGAAGGTACTTCTCATGATTGAGTTAATTGTTAGTAATTAAATCAATCTTGTTTACTGGATAGAATTTCACCAGTCAATTTAATTGCATTAATTGAAAGTTCATTTATTTATATAACACTGAGTGAAATATTAAACTAAAAATTAGCTAGGAAAATTTTTTATTTTTTTTGCCACACGGTTGTAAGACATTTCTTGGTATTTGTTTATAAATACAGAAAGCTTCAATGGAGGGTTATTATTCAAAACAGACATTTTGAGCTTTATTATCACGTTATGACATTAGTCCTTCGTCATAAACATGTGGAGTGCAGAGGTCACGCTAGACTTCTTTGTTCTCCGTCATTTTGACCGACAGCATTTAAAAAAGTCGGTCATGTACTATTTTTACCTGTCAAAATATAATAATATAAACCTATGTAATTCTGCTAGATTCTCATCTCCCTCTAATGAGCTGTCTGGGATTTCTGCCATTGAGCTCGATTTCTCAGGTTAAATTTCATCCGGGCCAATCAGCAAACAGAAGAAGGAATTGTGAACAAGGATTTTCTGCACCATTTTAGAAGGATTGTGGCTTCCAGGCCAGATGGGATACATCAAGGATGAATCTATCATAAATAACTTAAACTTATCGGATAGTATGATCAACTTTAATCCATTAGAACAGTCTCTTCTACCTTCATCTTGAGGCTTGTCAAAGTCAAAGTTTTTCAATCTAGCGCTCTAAACACTGATGACATTTTGGAAATGACCAGACCAAACGGAAATGGACATTTGAGGTGTTTCCTACGTCAGCAAGGGTAATATTTAGCTGTTACATTGCGATAATTTTACTACATAGTGTGTGAAGTTTGTTCAGTAACTACCTACCGAAGCAAATAAATTACTTATTTCTACTCCTCCCTTAACGAGTTGCAACAGGTTCACTCAGACGCCCACAATCCTCAGACGGATGATTGATTCTTTCTTTTCCTGTCAAAGGTAAAAAATTATTTTCTGCAGCCTGATAAGACCAGAACCCATAGTTTCATCTCTTTTAAAGACAAAGAAGAAGTTTCACTTTTTTCAATTTGTGCAATTTCATACTGGTAATCTTAATAGAATCTCGGGTGTGCGTGTGCCTCTCTGTGATTGTTTGTTTAGCAAAGCAGGAGACAGACAGAAACAGGAAGGCGCAAAGAGAAAAGGCTGCACCACATCAATTGAGCAGACAGTCATCAGTATCCATTTGTATGATTCAACAGGGGGAAAATATCTGACTCTAGTTTCTGTGTCAAGTAAACACAGTGGAGGAAAAAAGGCTATTATTGTACGTCTGCCAGATTCAGATTTATCTGATCATTTTAATGCTCATCGTGAAACAACACCTGCGTCCGACTCTTTCTTATTCACACGGAAAGGCTGTTGTCAAAGCCTGAAGCTGTGAAGCATATCAGGTTTTTTGAAAGCATGTCTTGTGAATGCACTGTGACCCGCTGGCTAACTTATGAAGAAACTATGGAAAACTGACATATTTGCACACATTCAAGAAATCCTTGAATCGCCAACCATTTGAGCAGGATTGCATCTATGTCACTTAGTCACTCAAGATGTTGGAAATGAGGGACGGTAGTGTTGAACAGATTGTTTGACAAAGTTGCTTTAGCCAGTTTATTCATGGCTTCTACTTGTTCGAGTCAAGCTAATTCGCCTGAACGTAACACACCTGGTTGGGGCTCGTAGATGGAGTTATTTCCAAAAGTTGGAAATAACTAGCTTAGAAACCGACCCATACCTCCTCCCTCCTGACGTGTTGATCAATTTACTGACCTGAATCCACACCACATGACTTAAACCACCATGTCATCATCGGAGTTTCACTTTACAACCTTAAAATCCAACAAAAATGAGATGCTAACTAGTTCTTTCCATACATGCTAGGCTATGTGACGGTTCGCCGTTGTCTCCATGGTTACTGACGGTTAGACGCTACCTTCTGCATAATATTTTATGGTTTCAAAGCTTCTCAAATCACTAAAAATGTGTCTTGTAATACTTTGGTTTAAATTCATTCCTTTACATAAAACAGCAACACTCCTATTCTTGACTAAACAGTCAGATACATGTGATGGTTATAGAAAAAGTAGAAATCTCAAAACAAAAGTCATCTGTTCAGTAAATTCAGTCATGACTTTGCCACCAGATCAACGCCATCCGTGTTTTGCAAATGTTTGCAATAACATTCGAGACTCAGCGTATCTGTACGCAAAGTAAAACAGCTCACTACAAATGCATTAATGAAACAGTGAAGACAAAATAAAGTTACGGCTGTTCAAGCTTGAGCTCTTGTTTAATATGACTCCCACGTGCGTGTTTTATTAAATCCTCTTAACTCAAAAGTCAAGGCTGCTTGGAGAAATTTTCAGAACCCAGAGAAAACCAAAAAAAATAAAATTACAGCATTGTGAAGTTTGATAGAATAACACTTTAATCTACATTATACAGGCCATTTAATAGTCTATTAAACACCTGTTTTCTGAAATGTCAAAAAAACAAAAACAGAGAATATAATCTATTCAAGTAATAAGGGTGGCATTTTAAATGGTTTCTGTTACCTTTTAAGTCTAAACCAGGAGCTGGGATTGGCATCAAACCCGATGTAACGATGTTCCAGTTAACGTATCGGAAAAGTCGAGATTCCAAAATGCCGACGCACAAGTAGCCATTGTTGGTGGTACTATTTACAAACATCGTTTTAAGCTAAATTTGCCAAGTTTAGAGTTGCTCATGCAACATGTAACCTTGACTTTAGACACACTATTACAAGTGTGTTTTGTAAAATAAACATGTTTCCACCTCAATTTTTTGCTATCGATGCAAGGAGCTGCCATGTTGAATCTTAGGCAGGGACCCAGATTTTTGTCAGATTTTTTTTTGCCGTGGTCTTTGACGCTTCCAAATATATACCACCTGTATGTGCTCTGCAACTGCAAACGACCTGAAAGTGTCCCACATGGACAGTAGAGGGCGCAATAACGTCACATAGAGAGAGTGTGCTCAATGTTTTGCCAACCATCATAAAAAAGAAGAGGTGCTCAGTGTTTACGCGGTAAACATGGATGCTAACGGTGGAGCATAGCTTACGATTTTGAAGCTGTCGTCTGTCCGGATCCGGCGCATTAACGACTTCGTCCTCTTTATTGTCCGCCATGGTTGTTGTTTTTCTTCCTGCTTGTGCCTTTCAGGACACAGAATAGGGAAATTTGCCAAGTATCATGTTAATCAAAATCCCACCAGACCAAACTTGAAAACTGGATGTTATGCTGCTAGCAGCTAGAAACAACTTATCGAGCGTTGCGCAACATAAATAATCACCCAGCCGGAACACGGTGTGAAAAATAATAAAACAATTTAACAAAGCTTTGAGGCAGGTAATTTTCCTTGAGAAATTTAAATAACTGAGGTACTCGAATCATTCAAGGAATCGCTACAACCCTAAAATTTACTAACTGAAGAATAGATTAATGATTCCCAGTATGTTAGAGTGACTTCATGTCTTCCAGTGAAAGTTAGACCAACACCAGCTTGTTCTGTCAACAAACTATTACGCCGGCGACTGCTTATCGTTCTTTGGCAGTACGCATTCGCAAAGGGGACAAAGGAACTTCAATACAATGATGTTTTTGATTCTGTCAAGTTCAGTTTGCCTCTAAGTGAGTGCAAGGAAGGATGTAAAGCTGGGAGCTGCAGATTCGGTTGCTAGGCTGCAGACTCATGGACGAAGGGAAAAAAAAGAAAAGCGCCAGTGACAGAGAGTGCCTTTGAACACTGTTATTTTCCTGAGACTGCACACTGACACCTTCCAGTCCCGCTGCAGCCCCTGCACCACACATTAACCAATTGTCTACCCCATTATTTGCTCATACATAGAGAATATGATAAAAGGAAAAGTAATCGTTTTTAGACATCTATTTTGGTAAAGTGAAGACACATTTAATGATGGTGCCTTGGAAAAGTAGGTACTCCTACAAACTGACAGTATTTAAAAACAGAAGTGCATAACTGAATTTCCCAAAAACACCAAAGTGCAGTGAATTGGTTCCTACAACCTTCCTCTGATCCAGTTTAAACTTTAAGTGTTTCTCTGCCTATTATGCACTTGTAGATTGAAGATTGAAACCCATCTATGTTGTATAATCTAAACCAAGCCATCATAGCTCCTACGGTTCACCTGTTGGCAACTCAGCTTGAATAAATTACCATTTCCTGGTAGAAGCGGTGCACCAATTGCATTTTTCTGGCCAGTTATTGATTACCAAGCTCAGATTTTGGCTGATACCAATTTTATTTTGTCTGAAATATTGCTAAATATAGCAAGAAAACCACCAATATGGCAACGGTGAGGTGATGATTGTTAACTGCGGATGTGTAGAGGTGACCTCTGACGGGAGAGCAGAAAAGGACAGTGGTTGATTTTTAGACCTTTGCTGAAGTAGATAAGATCATCTTCACATGCAAGAATTGAGAATAACTGATCTCCAAAAAGTAAGAACATCAGTGCACCCTTACATGGTCGCTTTTGAATGGCAATATTTTTTCCAGTTACGGCTGATGAACTAAACATTTCTGACATTTAAAGCTTCATATCCAGCCTCTCTCTTAGTATAGTTTATTTTTATAACACATTTCAGAAGCAAAGCAGTTCAAAGTACTTCAGATGATTAAAAACACAACTCAAACAAAACAATGTGACATTCCAAGGGCAAGATAAAAAGTAGGGAAAGTTTCCATGAAGGCTAGAATTATTCCATTTTTAATAACCAAAGATTTGTGGTGTATAGAAGCTGAATGCTGCTTCTCCTGGTTTGGTTCTGGGGATGCAGAGCGGACCAGAACCAGAAGACCTGAGGGGTCTGGAAGGTTGATACAGAAACAGCAGATCTTTAATGTGGCGCTCAGTGATTTATAAACTAACCGAACTATTTTAAAGTATTTTCTGAGCCAGAGTAGGGACGTTAGAGCTGGGGTGATGTGCTCCATCTTCCTGGATCAGCTGACATTAATCCTTTATTCCTAGAAATGTTCTTCAGGTGATAGAAGGCCAACTTTGTAATTATCTTTATGCGTCTTTGAATGTTCAGGTCTAATCCATCGCTACACTCAGATTTTGCTCCTCATATCTAGTTACTATCAGCTGAAATAACTGAATCTGTCAACCTGAAACATTTCAACTTCATCCCTGACTTGTCTGCTGTGTTCCTTGATCTTCATGAAGTTATTTTATCAAAAGGATCAGCCTTCATAGAATATCTGCTAAATTACACACAGCTAGACTCAACACATCTCTCACATAAATGGTAGTAAACAGAATTTGGTGGTTGTAAATTATTACATTTTAAAAAGTTTAACATGGGTGAAGTACAATCATAGGATCTTGATTTTGGCAAAGCAGTTCAACGCATTTAATTTGAACTGACTGAATCATCTTCCATTGTCACGTAAAACAGAACTTCCTTATCTCAAGGCTTAGTCTATCTCAAGGCATTGTTATGCTCCCAATGAGCAAACTGGGAGCATAACAATTAATTTATTAGTCGCAAAAAACTGAAACTGGAGTGACGCTGTGTTGACGGCTCCAGAAGGTGATTTAAATTGGATATAATGTTTTATCCTTGACGTAAATCACAAAGAAAACAAACTGAAGGATTTTTACTCCGCTCTGATTTTGTGAAAAATAAATCACTGGAAAGGGAAATATATTGGAGAGAAAACCCAGGGGTTAATCCAGAGGGCAAGGTCAGGTTGGCGCTGGAAGCAGAACGTAACGAGTCGCCAAGTTCAGCCTAATATCAGGCCAGTAATCAGAGCACAACTGTGGCAAGTCTCCCAGAACGCTAGCATGCCAAAACCAAAAGAAAAACAACATGAAAATTATGATCTGGGGCTCTCCAAAGGCAAATTTGTTTTTACTTTTACAGAACTTTGAAGTTAACAGGCGTGGGGGAAAAAACACCAATTTTGTGGTTTGAGTTTTTACAATAAATGTCCTCAAGATATTTTACAATTCATAAACACATAAGCTTTCAAATTAATCCAGTAAAGTGGAAAATTCAAGTAAATTTGCATACAAGTTAACTAGATAAGTCATCTAAAGAATCCCAGTTTCTTAGCAGGCATGTGGTGACAGTAGAGAGCAACACCTCACTTTTAACAGGAAGAAACATCCAGCTGTCAAATGGATTGAGGCGTCTGATCTGGTTTCAGTCTCTTGGCAGGAACCATATATGTTTCATCTCTCAGTTTTTGGACCCATGAATCAATGGCCAAGCGAAGACCTCCTCAATACAGGCATACCAAATATGCTAACCCTGCATTTACTCCCACTTTAGGCTGACAAAACAGTTCACCAGCAGCTATTTGTAAAACAAATTAGCTTATCTTGCAGCCTTCAGAGCAGGCTCAATATGTTTTCTATGCATTATGGTAACCTTGTACACATTAGTATTTGATTGTTAAATCTTGTCACTGGAATTCTGCAAACTGTTAGCACAGAATGGGATTTTCCATAGACATTAGCCTTAAGCTAGCTGTCTTGCCAACTTTAAACAAGAAGCTACATTCAATTTGTTTTGATATTTATAGCATTGAGCTGTCTCTTATGGTTGTGTAAACCTTCATGTTTATTTAAAATATGTTTATGTAGCCTTTTCTTTGTGTGTTCACAATAAATAGCCAGAACCTGAAAGTGTTTACATTTCACAAACTGTTCAGAAACACCAGGGAGAGCAGAATTACCACCATGTTCCGTTTAATTGCATAACTTGGTAATTAGATTTATGTATTATTTTAGCAGCAGTGCTTCTGAGAATTATATTACCGAGACGTTAATTAGTACTGTTAGTAGTTAATTATCTTCAAAATGGTAAAGGGACGCTTCTAGAAATAATGTGAGAAGAACTGTTCTGAAACAGCTGGAGTTTCTATGTAAAAAATAGAAAAATTCTTTTCAGAAAAGCTGTTTTCCCCTGGAAAATAAACCTTCGGTGTCAGGTGAATATTAAAAGCTCAATCTTTGGTTAACTGCGGTCAAGATGAATGCGTCTGAGTGACTTCGCAGTTAACATGCTTAGCATCATAATGATCAGTGCTGACATCTGGGTGCCAAGGATGAACTGTGAAAATCCACTCCATTAGTTCAGAAAGCTGAGCATCATGTTAGCAACAATCACCACCTGCTTGAGAGGGATCAGGACATCACAGGAATGGTTCAAAGAAGTTGGAGAGTTTTGCTCATTAAAACCACTAACATCACTTCTAATAAACAGCTGAAAGGTAGAAGATACACAAACACGATTTTAATCAAAATGCCTTAGCATTTTTGTAACTTTTATTACCCTCTTGAATTATTTTTGTTATGTCTTTACCATAATCTAGGGCTGAAAACATATCACCATATAATCATCTCATATTAGTCGATATTAATAATTATTGCTTAGTTTTTGTGTTTTAAATATCTTAAATAGACTGGTGAGTGACCTTTCTACTTTTATCCACAGTTTTCACTTCACAGTGTTCATTTTTAAGCAGTTATGAGGCACAGTGACAAAACTTTAAACTGCTGCTGCGTGAGTTACTCAACAGGTCGTTGCTGGGTAACCAAAGAGTGAGCGAGTTGCTAGGTAACCAAAGAGTGAGCGAGTTGCTAGGTAACCAGAGAGTGAGCGAGTTGCTGGGTAACCAAAGAGTGAGCGAGTTGCTAGGTAACCAGAGAGTGAACGAGTTGCTAGGTAACCAAAGAGTGAGCGAGTTGCTAGGTAACCAGAGTGAGCGAGTTGCTGGGTAACCAAAGAGTGAGCGAGTTGCTAGGTAACCAGAGAGTGAGCGAGTTGCTAGGTAACCAAAGAGTGAGCGAGTTGCTAGGTAACCAAAGAGTGAGTGAGTAGATGGCCATGAGAAGTTGAAGTCTTTCGCAATATGCACCCCGTGCATCACCTGCACCCTCGTGCAGGTGATGCCACGCGTGCAAAATCCCGCCACCATCTCCCTGCTGGAGGACAAAAAGCTGCTTGCTAACAACAACTAGCATTGCTTATAACTGTCAAGTTGTCAATATAACGTACTAAATCTCAAATGAACGGCCAATATGCAAAAAGAAAAAGGGATGCAGTGCTTTGCTACTAATTGTCAACACCGCAACAGCTAGATAACAAGGTCAGAATAAAGTTTTAATGAAGAAAAAAAATAGCAAGGGAGAGAAGAAGTTCAGTTATGCTAGCTTGACTTTGACAAAACTAACATCTGGAGGTGATGTGGAATACTGTGTGCTTCAGTTCAGTTAAAAAGTAAAAAAAGAAAAGATGATCTAAACACCAACTCTGACAGATCTTCAGTAGAGCAGGTGTTTAAATTATCTATTCAACTACCGCTGTGTTAGCTAAGCTAATAGCACAGCGATCAATTATTAATAATCGCAAAATACACAAGAAGCCTAAAATCAAAACTGTAACAAACCGAATGTTCTGTCCTTTGTGTGGGAAATATTTAAGTGTTTTTGGTATCGAATCCTGAAATAAAGTGGTGTTGTTGTCAGTTGCTATGGAAACGGGTCTGTAGTCTGTGTGTACCGTAGCAGATAAAGAAAGACAGAAAAGCGGTTTTGAGTTGTTACTTAAAGGTTTTTCAGCATAATTTTTTCCCTCTCCTGTGGCTCACTGCACTAAATTAATAAAACCTACATCTCCAGATTTCGCTGTGTTAACGAAATCGTCCCATCTCAGCAGCGCGGCTACAAAAAAAAAAAAAAAAATCATCTTTTTGCCTTCCAGCACTGTGTGCATGCACAACATTTCTGGATGCAAACAATAGCCTGCAGAGGGTCCATATATTGTTATCGATTTATTGTTCAGCCCTACCATAAACTGCTAATTATTGATTATTAAATTATCGTTGAATCTGGCAATTCAACGATAATTTAACCATTAAGCTTCAGTACAATTAATGGATAAACACTAAGTTGTAGAATAGTTT
This sequence comes from Alfaro cultratus, assembly GCA_903066825.1. Classification (NCBI taxonomy): domain Eukaryota; kingdom Metazoa; phylum Chordata; class Actinopteri; order Cyprinodontiformes; family Poeciliidae; genus Alfaro; species Alfaro cultratus. Next base: position 71,800 of record CAEFZX010021219.1, on the reverse strand, counting down.
TTTCAGATGTTTTCTGAAAGTTTGTTTAGAAGAGAAGACATAGTGTAGAATAAGATGATGTGTATGAATAGGAGAGCATGAAGTACACTTATATCCGAGGTCAGCAGAAGATATTCAGACAGAACGAAGCTAAACTTCTCCTTTAAAGATGCACAAAGATAAAAGTTTGAGTATAATGCCAGACCATTTGTATAGGTTGATACGTAGGAGGATTAAAGATGGAAACTGATTGCAATAACGATTTAAACTATTGTTGGTAAGTACTGATAGAGGTTAACGAAAGTTAAAATCTAGATTGTTGTCTGAATATACCACCAGTTTTTCTGTTTTCTTTGACTGCAGTGCCTATAGAGCAGGCGTGTCAAACTCATTTTTAGTTCGGGCCACATCAAAAGTCTGAATGTCCTTAAAGGGCCGGTTGTGCCAGAATATATTGATAAAAACCCATTAAACTGTTAAAATATCAATAAATAGCTGTTCCTCCAGGATTTTGTGATTGTTTTAGTGGTTTTTTGCAATCAAGATTGCACATTTTGTGATGCCATTTAAAAACAATTTTATGGCATTTGCGCTAATGTATGGTGTTAAATGTGGCTTTTTATTACTTGCCACCATGTCAATTATAGACTATAACTTCCCATCAAGTAAGGCTGAGGCAGCAGTTACTTAAAATCAATATTTTTTTACAATTTTGAGAAAATTTGCAGTAAAATAAGAAGAAAAAAAAGAGATTTGCTGATTTTGTGCAAATTTTGCAGATTTGTGGAAAAACTGGAAGGATTTAATGATGTAATTTGGAGTTTAGAGGGCCACATAAAAAGCTGTGGCAGGCCAGATGTGGCCCCCGGGCCTTGAGTTTGACACATGTGCTATAGAGGTTACAGAATAATGGAGAAGTCGTTGTTTTTGGTCCAATTTTGGGTATTTGTTGATACCATGGAAAAATCTTAAAAAGCTTAAGGATACTTAAAATGTTTTGGGTTTTTTTTAATTCAAAGCAGCAGAGAGTATGTGAAAAAGATTAATTAGCATTTTTCAAATCCATACTTTTAATGATATCCAATAACTTCCTCACTTAAGAGACTCTTTTTATTGACAGTCCTCTTGTTCACAAAGAAAGAACCATTTTGTTTTGAAAAGAAAAAGCTAAATGTCGAGGTTGGATGACAAGACTTTACATCTGTTACTTTTCACTGAACACAATCCACCCCTGCAGCCCAGTGTCTGGGTCCATTAACACGTCTCCACCACTGTGTGGACAGTGACCTTTAAAAAAACACCTCTGCAGACTCTCCAGACAAACACCGAAATCCACTTTAAAGGTGCAAACGTATGACCCGAATCCTTTTGTTCGCTCAGAGAATGAACAGCTTTTTGTTAGCTTAGCTTAAATGGTTGCTAATGCTAGTTTTTTTTATTTTTAATTAATGGGTGAGCTTTTACAATGATGTATAATTTTAGTAATATACAAATAAACCAAATTCACACACATAAAGTCACTTAGCTTTTTCTTGTCCCTCTTTTGGTACCCCAGCTAGCTCAAGCTAACTGCTAATTGCTAATCTGTCAGACTTTGTTTACAGCTCGATTAAAGTTCCCGCTAGAGAAATATAGCTACATAAAAAGTACTTTAAGATCTGAGGATTTTTCCAGGAGGCAAAAACCAACTAATCAGTACTTCAGAGTACATGTGTTTATATTTTTCTTAACTTACTAGCATTGCTATTGCTATTAGCATGGCCAATATGACTGCTATGACTGACATCTGTTCCTAAATGAGAAACTGAAATAAGGAATGGCAAAAAATAAATGCTTAAATGAAGAATTTGCTCAGGTTTTTACATTTCCCTAGTATTTATTTTGAATTTTAAAGCCCAACTGCTACAGTTGAACTAAATGCTTTCCTTTTCTCCACCAAACCAGCACATATGGATTCTTTTCTAAACCCTGTCACTTAAGTTGAAGCGTTTCAGATGAACAATCATTTGTAGCAGTTAGTGAGTTGGATAGTTTCCACTACTGGAAGTGTTGTGCCAAAGAACAAGCAAGACATTTTTCTTACAACCCAGCATAAACCTTCACATTCTGCTGTGTTCTTCCAAATATCTGAGCTGTCAAAGAGACTCTGATTCGTGTTGATAACCCACTGATGTGTAACATCCGGAGCCGTTTCCCACAGACAGATGATTTTCTACCTTCTGGATATTGCTGACGCTCGTTATAGTTTGTCATTGGTCTTCCATGTCTTTAAAAATACGCTGTTTTGGGGCGTTTCAAACTTTTTACTCCTAATGCCGTGAAGTTCATGGGATTTAAACTGCAGGGATACCTCAGGTCAGAAAGGTGCAGTGCTGGAGGGACAGTGCTTTATTTGACCTGCTGCTAATAGGGGATGAACAATGTCTGATTCACATTTACTACTGCATCGGCCTACTTGACTTAACCTTTTCCACAAATCGTTGCATTACAGGCTTAGGTGTTCATCCTAAAATAGCCAATGTTCAGTCTAACAACCTTTCACTGTAATTACATCCATTTTCTCTACCAGCCCAGCAAATGAAGACCAAGGAAGGTGTGGCTTTGCTCAGACATACTGGAGAGTGCCTATAAAGATCAATTTAAACCTTGTCTTCATTTGGATGTAGAGGTTTGGTCTGGACCATTTCTACAATCACCCTTTTATAGCTTTCACTGTACATTTATTTAAGCTACAACCATCTCCCCATCATCTCCGACTAGTTTCCACTCTGACAAAAAAGGATTCAGCCCAGCCGCTGCCATATTTTACAGTAAGCATGGTGTGTTTGGTATATTTCTCTTCCATCACACCTGGTACTAAACATCTGTTCCCAAAAACTTGAACTTTGGGAACTCATCCAACCAGACGCATTGTTGCGGAACAACAATGCGTTTCTTCGAGTGATACTTCTAAAAAAAAACAACCTTATTTTTAGAGAGAATATATCTGAATCTGTTGCTGAACAGTGTCAGTCAGTGGTACACAAAGTAGCATTAACATAGATCCTTCCTGTTAGACTTTAGAACCATCACTGCCCTCAACAAAACTGAATAAACGTTTACATCCCTGCTGTTTTTTGCACTATTTAAGTCGTGTTTCTTGGTCTTTTGATGCTGTTTGTTCACCAAGTTCTTTAACAAACCTCAAAGGTCTTCATATGACAGCTGTGTTTATACGGAAATCAAGGTGGATTCTATACCAATTAGATATTTTCTGAAGTTACTGGTTACTCTAAATTTTAAGGGTATCAATACAGGAACATCTTTGTAAGGACTTTGTTTTAGCTTTCCGTCATGTTTCCAAGTAATTTTTTGACCCACATGTAGAATCATTCATAGGACAGAGAATAAAACGATTTGTCTTACCGTTTCAAAGGAGGACTAGACGGAGGAAAAGATCAGTTGACGGGATGAGGAGATGAGTTCCAGAAGAAGAGGCACTCAGAACAAATCTGACAGATCAGGGAAAACCAGGTGTTGATTGGACAGAGTTTCAGAGCAGGAAGGAGAGTTTGGTGTGGAAACCAAACCAAACTTCAATCAGGAAAGGCTGAGCATCAGGCATCGGCGCGCTACCCAACAGATCCTTAAATCTCCACACATTTCTGCTGCAATCATCTCACTGATAAGATGGAGACATGTGTGTCATCTGCTGCAAGCCAGTTTGCCCTCCAACAGAGATCTTCTGTTCAAGAAGAGAACTCACACATACAGAGAAAACGTATCCTTGCTTTGGATTGACTGTTTGAGGCCATCTTAGCATTTAAGCACTTGAACAACCAGGTGAATGTACACAACTAATCAATAAATTATAAAAGTATGGGAATGTCAATGTATTTTAATAACTCCATGTCCAAAGGGGAACACATTACATATATTAAGTAAAGACTGATGTTTAATACCTTATGTATCTGAATCATGATGGTTTTCTGCAAACAGCTAATGAAAACACAACAATTACAAATAAAATATTACTCCAGATCAATAAAAAAGCTCTTGCTGGAAACCAAAATGCGGGTTTAAAGGGACAGTGAATAATTTATAGCACAATGAAGTAACTGTTACCTCCAGTTGTTAGAAAAATGCATCATATATGCATTCAGCACTGGAAAAAATTGAGGGAGCAGTGGACTGAATCCTATTGAAAACCTCCTGATTATTCCACCAAATATTGATTTCTGAACTCTTCCTGAGTTAAAACAGTAGTGTTGTTGTTTCTAAATGAACATGAACTTGTTTTCTTTGCATTATTTGAGGTCTGAAAGCCCTACATCTTTTTCATCATCTTAACCGTTTCTCATTTTCTTCTAGTAAATACAACATTTTTGCTTGGCATTTTGGAGACATGTTGTCAGAAGTTCACAGAATAAAAGAACAATGTTCATTTTACTCAAACATATACCTATAAAGAATAACATCTGAAAAAGTGGTCCCTTAATTTTGACTTAGTAATTTAACTCCTTGAAATTGGGTGTCTGTCTCTTTAAGAAGCTCTTGCTCTTTCTGAAACTCCGCCTACAGGAGGTCATCACAACATCGCTCATCTACTAACCCTTTAACATTTTTGCCAGTGTTTCACTGAGAAATAGCCGATGCGAAGTTACACCAGGTGTTTGCTAATTTCTCCTGGCTAGTCTGAAGGAGCTGAGTGGGGAAATTATGGGGAAAGCTCAGAAACTGCAGCTTTATCTTGAAGGCGGAGCTAAGCCCGTTTAGCATACTCTTTTACATCTTATAACACAATCAACTTGATTATGAGCATTATGAAATGCTAAGTGCCTTGAAATTGGGTCACTGACCCTTTAAAATCTCCGCCCTCAGGAAGTCATCACAACATGGCTCCTCTATTAAACCTTTACCAACGTTTTTACCAGGGTTCCACTGGGAAGTAGCTCCTTTAACGAGCTCAGATGATGCACAGTTCCACCAGGTGATTGCTAATTGCTATTAGCTAGTCTGAAGGAGCCGCTCTGTGAGGCAGAACATCGGAAACTTGAAAACTGCAACTCTGAGGAGGGGCTCCATCCTCGAAGGCGGAGCAAGGTCCACTCAGGTGTTTTGCACAGTTGAATGGTTGCCATGGAGACTAAAGGATCTCTCAAACAGGGATGGGAGAATAAAAAAAACACTCCATAACATGATGTAAAGCTCAAAATTGCAGGTTTAATGGGAAGTATATTTAATACCTGCTAGCAGGTTGTTTTCAAAAGGTAATTTTAATCTGAAACTGAAACTCATCTTGACATATTTTCCAATTTATTGAATATAACCGTCACAGGACATCAACGGTGAACTGATTCAAATAAATGTGGAAATCCGGACCTTCAGCAGGCGTCTTGCAACACGCCAGCTGACCCCATCAAACACACTTCGCCCTGCATCGCCGGCCTCCTCGCCTGCTTTTCATCACTTGTTGAAGGCAAGGCTGCGTTTGTTTGAACAGAAACAGAGCTGCGCATTAACAGGAGCCGCAAATCCTCTCCGTGTGGCGCGTGCTTTTGCTCATGCATGATGCATGATGCAATTCATCTCAAAGTGGTTGCTGTGCTTGTCTGCTAAAAAAAAATGAATAAAAAATACCATTTTAAAATAAACTGTAGCGAATAAAAAATACCATTTTAAAATAAACTGTAGCGCTCACTTCATTACTTCTGCACCATTGTGAAGTCTGGAGATTATTGAGGGATTTTGAGTCTGTGAATTTTAATTGCCTGTAGAAATCACCTCTTGAGCGCACTTCTTCTCTGTCTGCTTTGAAAGCGTCCCTTTAGATCTCAGAGATGTGGCTTTAAAAAAAATAAATAAAAACAACCAACATTTTATCAGGCAAACACAAAGTGCCGCGAGGTGATAAACAACACAGAGGTTAGACAGATGTTGTCCAGATGCCAGTGACACTGGCTGTTTGTCTTGCACGGAACAGTGTGCGATTTCATGCCGCACCGAGATCACACTCTGTGTGTGGGAGGAAGCACGAGTGGGTTTCTGATTATAACCAGAGGGAAGACAGCTTGCATAGATGATGCTCATTATTCTAAATATCCCTGTTTCTGTGAGAGCGCTTGGTGTGCGCTGTGGCTGTGAAATGCCAGTTAATTGTCAGCGCGGATGCTTTCGGTTAACACTTTGCCCACAGTTCAACTCTCCGCTGTCACCTAAGCTTGCACTCCCTCATTGCATTTGCCCTAAATAACATCAGATTCATGGCTGCATGATGCTTTTTCGATTTTTTTCTTTTTCTCTGGACTCCCTGCTAAGCAGAAATGACATTGTTCCAATTCCCTCATTAGCATAAACCCTGATTGCCTTCAGAAAATGTGCAGCACCGAGTTGATTTTCTGACCAGGCAACGAAAAGCAGAAAATTCCCAGCATGCTTATGAATCGCTCCTGACATCTGTGAGGAGAAGCACACTCCAAGCTGCTGTTCAGTCATGTGACAGCTGACAAGATAAGAGAGCATTGATTTTCAGCCCTTTGGCATTACTTGAAAAGGAGAATCCTATATGCTGATAAAGCTGCACTCTGAATTTTTTATGTATTTCTTTTCCTACAGGTGAAGAGCATGTGAGCTTTCATATGGAAAACAAATGAATAGAAAAGAGAAGAAGAAGAATATTGAATCTGCAGGCTGAGTATAGATTAACTGTACCGGTAAAGGTTGGTGACCTGAAGCCTTCAACTATTCAATGATAACTTACACCAATACAAAGAAACTGAAAGTCTGCTGTTTTTCATCTTAATATGGAAAAAAAGGTTTTTAACATATTACTGAATGTCAGTGTGTTTCACAGTGAGTGTATCCATTTAATTCACAATGACAACAAGTTTGCTCCTTAAAATATTACAATCATATGTTTAGTTCTGTTTAGTTTAGTTTAAACTTTAGTTTAGAGTACCTGGGTACTCTGGGAACTCCGGCTTCCTCCCACAGTCCAAAAACATGGCTGTCAGGTTAATTGGTTTCTCTAAATTCTCCTTAGGGGTGTGTGAGTGTGTGTGTGTGTGTGGTTGTTTGTCCTGTCTGTCTCTGTGTTGCCCTGCGATGGACTGGCGACCTGTCCAGAGTGACCAAGCCTCTCGCCCGAAACGTTCACTGGCGATACGCACCAGCATCCCTCCTGACTCCACTAGGGACAAGGGTGTAAGAAAATGGCTGGATGTTTAGTTGTAGGGCTGTAGCTATTCCTTGAATGATTCCAGTATCTCGATTATTAAAATTCCTCAAAGAAATTTCATCTGCTTTGAAGTTTTGTTAAATCATGTTTTATTATTTAGCGCACCGTGTTCCGAATGGGTGACTGATTATGTTACGCAGCGCTCTCACTTCCGCCTAGGGTTGTTGCTAAGTGCTAGCAGCACAACGTGCAATTTTCAAGTTCGGTCTGGGGATATTTTACTGATTGATGATAATGTCCGCATTTTTATCATTTTCGCAGACCAATAAGCTTCCCAGAACTGCTGCTAGGGGGCAGTGAAGAACGCGGCGGGTGGCTGCGCTGTAGTTGATTCTTAACGCAAGTGTAGCTTTATGGACAAACAGGAAAATAAATTTCATATCACCCCGGTCTCAACAAATGGGTGGCGGAACATAGCTGGTGTGTAACGAACTAAGGTGTCAAATCCCGTCGCTAACATGGACACAAAAGCTGTAAATGGCTGGGCAAAGTGAGAGTCCATCGTGTTTTAAGGTAAGACGAGGTAAGGTAATTTTATTTATATAGCACATTTTCATGTAACTTCAGAATGATGGTGAATTTATGTGTTTTTATTATTCAGGAAATGATTTTAAAGGGTCATAAAATGAAAGTTTTCCGGTAAGGATGACCCGGTGTTTCCTCTCCTGGCGGTCCCAGAGCCACCAGGAGACCCTCGTTCCTGTCAACTTTGCTGGATCTCACTGAATCGATATTTCTCTTGTTTCAATGCATGACACTGCACAGACCTGCAGTCGACAACTTTTAGAGCAGATTCAATAACGTCGATATCAATGAGACGCAGTTGTGGGGCTGCTTTTCATTCTCTCATTTACAGTTTTGATTAACCGCGAGAAAAAAATAACAAAAGCCATTGTGTGGGTTTTTTTTCTCTCTGCCGGGGTTTATCGATTCGGCCTGGAGACGAAGACATGAAGGCTTTTTGTTCTGAATCTCCCAAGGCTGTTAAGTTTCACTTTTGAAGCTGAATCAAAAGATAAAACTGCTGGACATGATTATGAGAAAACCTGGGTTTGGATCACGTCAAACAACTGTAGGGTTTCTTTTTATAATTGCTGTAAATTTGCCCATTTACATACCATTTGCTTGGTGATGAAAACAGCTTTCAGACACCTTCACTTAGTGAGAACATTTAATAAATAAGACAATTATTAATCATATCCTTGACTGCAGCCTTTGTGAAGAGCACTTCTTGCTATGGCAATGAGAACAACTCTTTCAGGGTTGCTTTTGAAGTATATACATATTCATTATTTAAATAGAAATTAGAACATTTATTTAACTCAGTCTGCTGCAGAACATTCATAAATAAACAGAAAATATGTGCATCTGGTAATGTGCAACATAACAATAGTGCTGCAAACTTAAGAAGTTTTAGGTAATTTATTTAAAATTGTGGCAGGCTACTTAATTACACGCAGGCTTATGTTTTTATCCACTTACAGCAAACAAAAACATGCCGTTTAAGACTAGCGTATTACATCCAGACCAATAAAAATAGATATTTTCAAAACAGAAGTGTGTGTTTACCTGCTTAAAGGGGAGCCTCATTGGAGCCCAATGTCTAATCTTTAATTTGTCAATTTTTCTGTTGAATGTAATGAAGTTTCTACCTGTTTTGCTAAAAATTAAAAATTAAAAAAACACAGCCAACATGTGTTGGTTGACCAGTGTTGGTTTCTCTTGCCAAAACTGGGCAGGGGAAACCAAAGGGCCTTTTATTTATGAAGTAAGCATGACAGGATGAAATGGTGAAAATGAAAAAGTGCAGAAAGAAAAATGAGCTTTGGAAAATTCAGAGCAGATAAATTAAACAGAAAGTTTGTTTCCCCCAACCAAAAACAATAATTTCACCTGAAAAAGAGGTGAAAATAACTTTAAATTTCTCTTTCCAACTGTTACTGTTAATGCTGAGAGCACAGCAAAACACAAATCCTACCAAGTAATTTTGGTCTAGTTTCAAGCGCAAAGCAGACAAGTGACCCAGATGATGCACAAAATTCAAATGGGGGTCAGGAAGTGGATTTCTCCGGTTCAAAACAACAAAATGGATCACAGCGAGTAGCTAATGCCCTAAACTGGCTGGAACTGACAAGATACCTCGAAAAAATATTTGTATATTTAGGATATGATCCATATTGTCTCGATAAAAAAAGACTTGTTACATAACTTTAAGGATTTACGCAGCGTCAAGGCGATCCACATAACTAACTAACTATCTGGTGCTGCAGAGTTCATATTATACGACGAGCCAGAAGAAAGTTTTAAAAATTACTTTGTTTCAGGTTGGATCAGCCAAACATTAAATGGCTGTCGACTTGTTTCTGCCTGGTTGAAGAGAGAGTTCTGCCATTTTAAGTAATTAGTCTATGATAATGCTATCGCTAATGCAATTATTAATGCATGGTATTTCTATGTGCTTGGATCTACTTGTAATTTATTTAGCTTTTGTAAACCAAAATTCATGCTAGAGTTGTATGTTAATTCTGCATTTCTACAATGTAGGTCAACCAATTAAAAACATGGTTTCTTTATCATATACATCTTACCTTACAAACGAATGCTTGTCTTTCCAAGTAACGGTCCAATAAAACATCTGAAAATGCAATTTAAACGATGCGATCATTACAAGTCAGAAAGTCGGCACCTTTAGTTTTAGTTTCCGCACCTCCGGTTTTTAGACGTAGATCGTTGATCCTCTTTTCTCGTCTTTTCTCTGTAAGTTTTTTAAAATGAACTCCCTGGAAACCAAATACCTTCGAAACCAGAAATTAACATTTATCTTTCTCTCTGTTAGAACGGTTGGAAAGAAACTATAATCATTTACTGAAAACAAAAGTTACTTTTACGTTAGTTTTGACTTACGACAATTTCATTAGAAACTAAAATACAAACAATGCTTGGTAAAATGTGTTTTTGCAGTGAGGGCTTTGGAGATATTATAACATGATACTTTTGATTTTATTGTCTTCTTCTTTGTAAATTTGAAAGGAATAAGTAGTTAAAATAATTATAAGAAGTATATACTTAAAAGTAATAATTCTTTGTGTTTTATGATCCGTAACTTTTAAAATCCTTACTTTGGATCAGTCACCTTTTATTACACACACTTTGTCATGAACTAAATACAAAAGTGCAGCATTTCTGAACTCCTCAAAGCCTAATTCTTGTTTTTGTGGGCAGGTGTAGTAATCAATGCTCATATTCAGACATACAGAAATCTATACACCTGAGATTGGTAGTGATAATAAAAAAGTGAAACATTGCATCGAATGATGTTGTAAGCACATCAGTTTACTCTCTATAACAGGGAAATGCAGTAAATGTTCTCATAAACAAACACATACACAAAGTTATTGATCGCAGAGATGGAGAGGTTTGGAGTTTTGAATGTTTAGACCTGAGGCAGCAGTTGCGTTGTTCCAGACAGCAGCATAGAAATAACCTAAGAAAAAACATTTCACCTGATGACCCATCTCAGTTTCTGTCTCTTTGTGCCACACAGAACTTTATTTCTCACTCATTTCATTGTGTTTAACTCAAAACAATGTCTGGACATGAAGTCATTTTTATCATCAATGTGGTTCAGCAATTTAGAAAAGGAGAAATGCAATCTGTTTGGTCCAGGTGATTTAAACGCCACTGGATTCTAAAGAGTATTTGATAACTAAAAAATGTTCTGGAAATGTTTTTGATGAAGATCCCGCCCCATCTCCCTGCTCGCTATCAATGACTAGCATTGGTTTTGTCAATGTAACACAGTCTTAAATCTACGCCTGATATGCAAAAGAAAGAGGGATGCAGTACTTTGCTACTAATTGTCAACACTACGACAAATAGATAAGAAGGTCAGGAAAAAGTTTTAACTCAGAAAAAATAGTGAGAAAGAGGATCAGTTATGCTAGCTTGACTATGATAACTTTAACACGTAGATGTGTTGTGGAATTCGGTGTTTCGGTTCAGTAAAAAAATGAAAAGGGAGACATAAACACCAACTCTGACAAATCATAGGTAGGTGTTTGAATTAGCTAATCACCTGCCGCTGGGTTAGCTTAGCTAATAGCAGCGGCAGCTAATCTACGATAGCAATGACTTGTTAATAATCAGAAAATAAACATCAAATCTAAAAACATAAAACTGTAACAGACTCGATGTTCTGTTCATTGTGTGGGAAATATTTGAGTGTTTTGGGTTTTTTCGGTGTTGAATCCTGAAACATAAAGTGTTGTTGTCAGTTGCTATGGAAACGAGTCTGCGTGTAGCGAAAAAGTAGCTGAGTTGTTCTTCAACAGTTTTTTTTGGTGTTATTTCTGCATTGTAACAATAGTAACTACAAATCCAGGATTTATTTAGTTAGCTGGATCGTTTTTGTCGGCAGAACGGCCATAATTAAAGAACCGTCCTGTTTTCCTCCAGTGTTGTGCGGATGTGTAAAATTTCTGGATGTAGACAATAACATGCAGGGGATCCATATTATGTTCCTCTTCTCCTTTTAATTAGGTTGCTGTATTCTACAGGTGTTGTTGACCAACTAGTACCTCTAATAATTTGTTCATGGCAAGCCTCTGTTTCATTTTATAGATAATTTCTGGGAGCTGCCGCTCTTCACACTTCATACTGTGCGAGTCTTCACAGTCGTGAACTTTCACATGTGTGAAGTCCGGACTTCTCCCCTGCAAGTCTTCACAGAGTGTGTAGAGATATCTGAAATACCGAAATACCGAAATACCGGCAAGAGTGAGAAGCAGCACACAGACCAACAGACAGCAGCAGGAAATGGCTGATTTTTGTGGAAGATAATTCACTCAGCTTGATATCAAGGAAACTGCTGTTTTCTTCCTGGGTGTAAATGCTTCCACTCTTTGTCACGGGAAACTGGTTTTCATGTAAATGTTTTACTTTCCTTCCACTGGATAACTGTCTAATTCATAGCTGAAAGAATAATGGGAGAAAAATGGCACAGTTGCAGACAAAGAAAAGTCAAATGCTTCTGACAAATTCAAACAAAAAAGAAGACATTTTGTACAGTATCATCCAAAAATTTAAATCCACCGAGTGTAACCCTTATTACAAACCCAGTCTCCCTTTTTCAAAGGACGTTTATCTATGAAGAGTTTCATATCAGAGACTCAGGAATATTGTATTTTGCACTAAAGTGTCAGCCATGATGGATTATTTGCGATATATTTAAGAACTGGTACAAACTGTCCAATGATAGCGGCTCATACTGCTGTTGACATCCATGAGACGTTCTGAATAATTGATGCTGTGAGCTCTTGGCAATAAAAACACGACAATATCAATATCTATTGGTGACATTAATAGATGGTTTGACATTCAGTCTGAACACTGAAGCACTTATTAAATGCACCAGCAGTGTTTCTGTAATCCAGGAATGGGTTAGAAGTTGCTGCTGGGGCTTTTTGTTGTTGCTTCTTCGGATTTGCTGAAATTCAGAGCACAAGAGATCCGTCCTCCGAACCGCCATTACTGTCGACAAAAACCCTGAAGAATCTGAATTAATATGAGTTACAACAACATTTAATTTCCTTTTGAGATCAAAAGGAAATTGATTACATTTTTGTTGTGGCTTGTCTGTTTTTGTCATGTTGCGGCTTTTCGCTGTTGCAGCTTTTTTTTTTGCGTTCTGGCTTTTTGGTGGTGAAATGGGGCTTTTGCATTTTGTTAGCCCTTCTGGGCCACTGTAATAATGAATGTGCAGGAAGAGGAGAAGAAAACAAAAAGGATTGTGGACTTTGGGTGATGTAGGCTAAGCTATTTCCATTCTGGAGCGAAAAAGTGGAGGTGGCGTAGGACTATAAATACTTGAGCGCTCATTTCGACGACACAGACACCAAACACGAAGGGAACTATTTGTTCCCATTTCTTCTTCTTCCTATGTTTGAGTTATTTGTTTTCTTTGTTTGCACAGATCTACTACAACACTCTTCAGCATCTCAGGTTTGAAACTAATTCCTGTAACACTGAAAATATTAGCACCACTATGAGCAGAAATTCATCTTTGACCAAAAACACCTGAGTGAAAATGCCTTGCTGGTATTTTCTCATTTGATCCAATTTAGATGACGTCCTGCAGCTAAAGTTAGCTCTGAGGAAGAAGAAAATTCATCTCAGCCAGCAGCTATTCAGGCAGGAAAAATGGAGGAATATATGCTAAGAAGGGATGGCTATGTTACGATACCTTGGCCGCCTGCGTAAGCCGCTGATGCTTTAGATGATCAACTAAAGTGTCACTAATATCAAGTCTACATTCAACAAAGTGTTTTTAAAAGTTATTTGAACTGTTTTGTCTTTTCCAGGGTGTTGTGATCATACAATATGCAGCTTAAAAATGTACACAGTCTCAATTATGCACACAACATCCTGCTATTTCTTTTTACCCAAATACAAGCTGTATGGAAAGGATCAGGGCCAGCTGGGTCTGTTGGTGATTTATTACAACTGTCAAAATAAACCAGCTAATTATGTAATCATGATTATTACTGATTAATCAAAAACAAGCTCCAATTCTGACTGAAACTCCAGTGAACTGATCAGGAAAAAACAATACAGGAATAATATGGTATGTTGTTCACGCTGCAATGCATTCTGGATAAATGATGTCAAATAGTCCAACTGCACTAGATCCACCCAGCTAAGAGTGATGAGTAACGTCTTTAAGCCTCTTCAATTTGAATTGAAGCGCATTGAAATCGATGGGACTGTAGAAATGACAAGAGGTGATGATGAGGAGCAGAAGCAAATGGAGGAAGAGGACAGACTTGGTCGTAGCAGCTGGTGTTTGCTGCTGCTGTCTTCAGCTTCATAAATGAAACAATGAATGACACGAGCCTCTGGTCGGACTGTGTGATCCGGTAAGTAGTTCTATCGCTGTGTGTCCGAAAGCAGCTGTTTAGATCCGGACCGATCTCCCGGTCCGGATGTAAATGGGGCGACAATGTTTCGCCCAGTGGCAGCGAGGTTTAGGCGCTTTGTGGATAAAAACTGTTGGCACCACATTTATTTTTAGCTCGGTAAGGTAACAATCACCTGTTAAGAGTCTTTGTCAGTTTTGCTCCTACAAATGACTCAAAGTCTTCTGGAGAGAAATGTTGACAGTACTTTGGAAGTTGTGTTCGGATTCAGCTCTTTCCCACTGCGCTCCATTTTTTTCATGTGGGAAGCGATCCAAATTCACCTCACTGTTCTGTTTTTATTTTATTTTATTTTTTTATACAGCCAACAGTGACACTAAAATTACACCAGTCAAAAGCAAAATGATAACTTAAGTAAAGTTACCCTTCCTGTGTTCACTCTGCAGATTCCAGTACAGAATGGACCCGTCGGGTGAAAAAATGGTGACCTCCATAACAAAAGATATACATTTTTGAAGTAATAATGAGTTTTAGCATATTTTTTAGTTAATAATAAAATTACAACATATTTAGGCTAACGTGTTCAGCTAATCTTGGATCCCTTTAAGATGAAGACCTGACTCTCGTTGACGGACACTCGGGCCGATTGCCGTTCAGACTCCAGCCTTTAATTGAGCATGCTGCTCTTCAGGCTGCTGCTGAGCTCCGGCTTGATGTTTGGCTTGTTAACATTATTATCACGTCTGTAATAAAAGGAGTTTTTTTTTTACTACAGGATATTCAAGGTGATTTAGCTTCCTGTAATTATGGATCTTGATGAAGGGCTGTCAGTGAGCAGCCATTACTTCACGCCAGGTGTCATGAACTCATGAGTTTTAAAACCGGGTGGATTTTTTACACTGGCTACGTTGTTAATAAAGTGTTATACCATGACATGCAGTTTCCTGAGCAGGAGTTTCATCCAACCCTGATAAGAACAAGGCGATACGTGCGTCAGACTTAGAAAGCGTGTCTGCAAGGAACACAGATTTTAATGTTCTAGATTATTATCTGCTGTCCTGCTAATTATACAATCCACATAACAACCCGAAGCTGTTTTACAAACTTGCTAATCCGAGGAAGTTTTTTTTTCCCTGTCAGAAAACTTCAAGGATTTTCCTGCCTCTTATTCCAAGTTTTGTCCGTCTAAGAGTGAGCGCCTTCTTATTTAAAGAAATGCTCTTTGCCTGCGTTCATGTGCCAATGACAAATTATTCCAGCTGAATGAACTCTAAAAATATATTTAATGAACAAAACGTCTTCTCTGACACCATGTGATGTTGCTGCGTGACATCTTTAGATGTTTAATTTGCTTCCCTTTGTGTTATGTAAATTTGTTTGACTGACAAGTGCAATTAAGGCAGAGTTATGGCAGTCTGTGCATGCAGCTGACTGGTTGGTGAATATAGAAAAAGTGAATGACAAAGCAGTTTCTCCTAGAGTTTCTGTGAAACTTTCTCCCAACGCCTCACATATAGTCTGCATGTCAGCCGCTGTCGTTTCTTATTCCTGACATCTAATTCCTGTAAGATAATAAGAGATGCAAACAACAGAGATTCTGGCTATCAGAGGGGCAAATTCTTATATTTTCTTTATTACAACCTCAAAGCAACACACCAACAAATAGATTATAGATCAACTGTGTTTACTGTCAACTTTTAAAACCCAGAACATATTGGTCCACCAATGTGGGATTTTATCTCCGTATAAATCTAGCGGTTGTGTGAAGGCCTCAGGGGTTTGTGGGAGAACATTAGATGAAGACTAAAGAAATCTGGGAGAAAGTTGTGAAGTTTAACTCAAAGTTAGGTTATAAGAGAATATCCCAATATGGCTGGTGTTTTTAGTTATTTGCAAATTCAAAAAGTGTGGATTTTAAGCTTTCCAATGATGTCAAACACATGGAAATCAAGGATTTCACATCAAAAACCTCAGCAGGTAATACTGGACTGGACCAATATTAGTTACATTTACAAGAAGATTCTCAATACTGACTTTTAATATGTGAGTTTTACAGAAACTTTATTGGCTCATGGTCACAGAGTGGATAATGTGATCTGGCATGATGCACAACTTGTTCCTTGTGTTTGTTTGCAGTTTGGGGAAAATTGTGTTTGTATTATTTCTGACAAACAGAACAAAACTTTATAGCTTCTGGGTCTTCAGGGTGTTACATTCTTCACAAACCTCAACCCTCCTTGGGGCTAAAAAAGGGATTTTTATAATGCTACTGACATGACCGCAGCTCATTAGCAAACTACTGTTTTGGGACAGAAATAGGTGAATTTTATATAACGTGAACACATTTAAATTCAGTTCAAGTAAAGGTTAAGTTATTTTTAAGGATGGTGACTCAAACCAACTGTTAGCTTCCTAAATGAAAGACTGCAGAACCGTTGGCCTCCTAGCCTGCTACTTGCCCCTTCTGTGACTTATATTGTGAATTAAAAATGACTCAAAATGCTTTTGGGTTAAGATGTTTCCGATGTTTGGTCTATATTTAAGTGTCCTAAGAAGACTGCTATTACTTTGGCATCAGTTTTCAGCTTTTACAGATGAGGTCATAAAATGATTTTGTCCTTAACAGGTTCAAAAACAATACCAATTCCAGGCTGTCATTTTTTAATGTCATTCATTAAAAAATGACAGCCTGGAATTGGTGCTTAGCTTTTCTAAAAAAGCTAAGCACAATCTATGATTCAGCAGGTTATAAAACCACCTTTAACAGCAATAAATGTCAGGAATAGTTTTCTGCCTGACTTCATTGGTCGCTCAGGCCAGTATGGAGGAATCTTTGCTCAACCTTATTAGCAGGGTTGGTTCAATTTATTGTTCCTTTCTGCCAGTCTTTTGTAGACAAATCCACTTAATTCTCATCTTTCTTCAGTTCTACATCTGGGATTTCTCCCATTGAGTTCAATTACTCCTGTTAAATTTCTACCGGTCATATCAGTGAACAGAAAACAAAGTTGTAAACGATTGACGTCCGTTTTCTGTGCTTTCTTAGAACCTCATTCTGCATTTTGTTATAGTTTAGCCATTTCAGAAGAGGAAGTGGAGGTTGTGTTGCTTCCAAATATTGAGCAAATAAAGTCAGTGCAAGAGGAATGGCTGACATTTTATTGCTGGCAAAGATGTTTACAATACACGCAATTTCCGGTAAGCTTCATAGCGTCAAGCTGCAGAGTTTCACAGCCAGATGTTAGCTACTAGGTAACATCAGATCCAACTGTTTAGAACCTCGACACCAACATCAACCAACACCATGAAGTCTTCTCACCAACAGGAGGAAAAGTGGTGCAAATGAACACAACAACTGAGATGATCAAGTGAGGGTTTGAACCAACAACCCACTAGACAAACCCTTACCATTGTTTCTTAAAGGTATCACATACCTTTCTGGCACATAGTGCCATTTTATAGCACAGTCAAATAACTGTTACCTTCAGTAGTAATAAAAATGCTGCACATATCAAATATGACTGAAAATAAAACTGATATGGTCTTAAAATGGGATCTCTGTCTCTTTAAAAAGTCCCATTCTTTCTGAAACTCCACCTTGAGGCAGTCATCACAACATGGCTCCTCTATTAACCCTTTAACAACGTTTTCACCATCGATGCACTGAGAACCAGCTTGTATGATGAGGTCAGCACTTCCACCAGGTCTTTGCTAATTGCTGCTGGCTAGTCTGAAGGAGCCTAGTCTCTAGGAGTCATGGAGGCGGAAGCTTGAAAGCTTGGAAATTGAAACACCATCAAGGAGGAGGATCATCATCCGTGAAGGCGGGGCTAGGTCCACTCAGCCGTTTTTGTACAGCTGATTGGTTGCCATGGAGATTAAAGCATTTCTCATAGAATCAAGACAACACTCCAGGTGTGTTTTTGATGAAGGAATAACATTATAACATGATGTAAAGCTCAATAAAGTCGATTTAACATCACACTGCCCCTTTAAAGGCACAAAAAAACTTAGCAACTAATGAGCTTGATTGCCAGGAAGTTGATGGATAATTGATTAGCTGGTTCAGATTCATGTTAATCTAGTTAATCAGTTACTTAAATTGAAACATGTGATATCATCCCCACCCTCAGTGGAGATCTGCTCACAGCTGAGTGAACAAAGGTCAGACAGTCCACACAGATCACTTGATTGTGAGAATTGAATGCTCTGACCTTTGGGTGTATTTTCTGAAACATCCACAACTTGGAAGATGGGCAGCTTCCTTAAACGTTTTCAACTTGTGAATAATCTCTCACTTTAGAATAATGATCATCACACAGATTTTAGCACGTTTTCCAAATGGGCAGCAACTGTTGCTATTGTGTCTCCATTCTGGCAACGTAACAACAAACAACTGAATGCTGCTGAATAGCAATCAGCAAAAAAAAAATCTGTTTGTGCAGATTTTCCATCATAAGAGGAATCTTTTGTGCTTTTTTTATTATTTAGTTGAATTTCAATATATATAAAAAAAAAAGACAGCAGAAATGCAGCGAATGATCTTTTTGTCATTATTCTGAAACAAGTCTTTAGTTTTTACTTTTGCATTAACAAAAATCTGAGGTTGGTACCTATAAAACATTTATGAGATTTGATTTCCCACTGAATACAACGTGGGGTTTTAATAATGTTTTTGCTTTTGTGCTGTGTTTGCAGTATAAAGTCCAGACTTTATGATGCCTTTGTGTGTCACTGAAATACATGAAGCAGAAACTGAACAGGAAGTTCAAAGAAAACAAGAACAAGAGCATGAAAACCCAGTGTTATTTCTGGAGGTGCAAACCTCTTTTTTAGACACGCACACACACACACACACACACACACACACACACACACACACACACACAAACACGCACGCACGCACGCACGCACGCACGCACGCACGCACACACACACACGTCCAAAGGAGGAAGAAAAGTACACATGGTAAGATTAAACCTGGTTGATAACAAAAAAGACATTCCCAAATGCACAGAGTTCTTTTTCACAGGAAAACTATCATAAAAAATGAAAAAAATTGAAATAATTTATTAGCTTTTTCAGTACAGATTGAACCCTTCTTTAAATTCACACAGGCTGAAATATTTCCAGATGATTTACTCTAATTTTAGTTTACCTAAACTCTTTTGCAGCCACATTGTATATACATCTACATTTGTTAAATCTTTTTTCCCCTGTGTGGGTAGAATCACAATTACCTCATTTAGTCAATTATTCAAATGTACATAAATTTCCATTTTCTGTTGTTTTATTGCATCTTTTAATATGTGTTGAACCTTTTATAGTTACTTATATAACTGAAATACATTTATATCTGTGCTTTCTCATGAAGAAAATATCAAATATGCAGAATCTTGAACATTAAATGAGTGTTTTGTGATTGAAGCACTGCAAGAACCATGGTTACCCAGTGGGGGACATTGACGAATCAAAATGTTGAGAAACCAGCTGGTTTCACGCTGCTCTTTCTCTAAAAACATCTCTGTGAGAAAGCTTTATCTACTCGTCATATTAGCAGGTGTCCTATTATCACTTTTTTACTTTAACAAGCTGCTAGTTTCATAGTTTACTTCTGATTTGTGATCGGAGATGAAAAGTGGAGCAGCATTGTGTAACATCCACTTTCTGATCTTTACCATGTTATTTCCTGGAGTGTTTTTCTTTTTATTCTTTCATGCAGGTTTGAAAAATCCTTTAATCTCCATAGCAACCATTCAGCTGTTCAAAACACCCCGCCTTCGAGGATGGAGCCCCTCCTCAGAGCTGCAGTTTTCAAGTTTCTAGCTTCTGCCTCACAGAGCGGCTCCTTCAGACTAGCCAGTAGCAATTAGCAAACACCTGGTGGAACTGTGCATCAGCTGAGCTCATTATACAAACTGCTTTTCAATGAAACGCTGGTAAAAATGTTGGTAAATGGTTAATAAAGGAGCAACGTTGTGATGACTTCCTGAGGGTGAAGTTTTTAAAGGGACAGAGAACCAATTTCAAGGCATTTTAGCATTTTTGCAACATCTGAAGGTAACAGTTGATTGTGATATAAATTTGCACTGTGTGCCTAGAAAGTACATAAAAATGTCCCTTTAACTTACTGCTGGTACAATAAAGGACATTTCTATTCTGTTCTGTTGTCCGTAATATTTTATGGCATTATGCGTTTCCTGGGTAAGTCATAATTTCTCAGACCATGCAACCTTCTTTCATTGTCTGGTTTTAATGGTAACTTGTCCAATGTTGTTGCTTTGGGTAGTGGACATCTTAACTGGTCTGTGGCAATGTAACCCCCTACATGCAACAAACAGTTTTATGTTCTGCGAGTTTTGGAAAGTTGTTAATACTGACCTGTCTGTTTTCCTTTGTCTTCATGGTGCTGTTTGTTTTCTAACAAACATTCCCAGAACATCTGGATTTGTATCCATACTGCTGCACAACCATACAATTTTTGCAATATCGGTTTTTGAAACATTAACATCCCAAAAAGAACAAGGTCTGTCATAAAAATGTGGGGCTCTACTGTGACAAAATGTTGTAAAAAGTTCAAGTGGTAGCAGTTCTTCTGCAGGGCACTGCCTGCTTCTCCATTCTTTGAGAAAAGCAGATTATCTTGCAGCGAGGAACTGCGCTCTCTTCTATTTTTCCTCTACAGATGTTGGAGACACCAACAACCTCAGTGACCCCTGAAGCGTGCTCTTACCATGGCAGAGAGGTCACGGCCCCCCAGCTGACACTTCACAACGGCGCACAGGAAACGGCCGGTTAATACACCCGTCACAATCACGTCACGCTCTTTGTTTAACACAATGCTGGGAAAGTAACAGAGAAATAAACAGTCACCATTTTCTAAAATATCTTTTTCTCTCTGCTTCTCCATCTGCTGCTGTTGTTTCATCAAGTGGATTCACACAATCGATACGTCTCGAATAGGATGTCTGTCCAGCCCTGTTTGACAAAAACTGACAAGAGTTGGATCATAATCAGAGAACGGGAGCAATTTCAGGAAGAAAGCATCTCGGTTTGCTTCGGCGGAGTTTGTTTCAGGTGGTAATTAAAAGTTTGGTGCACACCACCTAATAAATCTTTGCCACATTTTCAGGATTCTCAGGTAGCCCAACCATTCCTATTAATCATGGATGCCGTTTGCTCTTTTATATTAATGCGCTGAAATATGATCAGTTACCCTGCGGTAATTGATGCAGCAGATTGTCTCCATATTTCCCGTCACCACAGCTGTGCAGAATACCAAATGAAAGGGAGATCTCCTCTCACACTCACTCCAACACGCTGCTGTATTAATGGAGTTTCTGCTCTCAATGACAAGCAGCGATAAGAACGTTAGAACATTAAAACTGAATATTTTGTTTCTCCTCATGTCTTTATCTCTATTTCCAGAGTGAATCTCTTGTGTCTTTCAAGTTTAGCTGCTGACTTTTGGGATTTTTGCCCTTTTCCTTCCGCCAACCTCGTTAAGCAGGTCGAAACATTTTTCCAGTGATCTAAAAGAGCAACTGGTTTACTCAAAATCAAATTTTGACTTTTGGCTTTGTGTGTTTTTTAGGCTTTGGTCTCAAACTGATGATGTAGAAAATGGACAAAACGGACCAAATTTATTCACCATTTTTCTGGTCATAGCGACCAAGCAAATGTTTTAAGACAAACTAACTCATACACAAATAGATCAGAGCAGTTCAGTGGTAGTTATTTGTATCTTGCTCCTGTCAAAGTGTACATAAATCTGGTTACAATCCAGCAGCAGGAAATGGAAACACTTTTAACACTTTCACGCTCTTAAAAATCTTGTAAATTAATGCAAAATTTTACTAAAATAGTCACAGTCGTCTCTTTTTGAATGCAATCAACAAACCCAACTATGGACTAAAGTAGAGGGTTTAAAGTGATCCAAGATTAGTTGAACACCTTGGCTTAAGTATGTTGTAATTTTCCTATTAACTAAAGAATTGCTATTTGTGACACACCGATTGCCGTATTTTCTGGATTATAAGTCGCACCAGCCATAAAATGCATAATAAAGAAGAAAAATCCATATATAAGTCGCACCGGAGTATAAGTCGCATTTTTGAGGGAAATTTATTTGATAAAATCCAACACCAAGAACAGACATGTCATCTTGAAAGGCAATAAAAATAGAACAGAGGCAACAACAGGCTGAATAATTGTACGGTATGCTAACGTTACATGACACAAAAACAACGAACTGAGAACGTTCCTGGTATGTTAACATAACATATTAAGAGTTATTCAAATAACTATAGCATAAATAACATGCTAACAAGTTTACAGAACCATCCGTGTCACTCCAAATCACTAAACGCAATGAAATCTTCATCCTCTGTGTCGCTTGTAAACAACTCCTCTAACTCTGGAGGTAGACGAACACAGGCCTAGAGCGCCCTCTTGAGGTTTAGTGTGAAAATAACATGTGATATGATATAATAATGTGTTAATTTCATGCATAAGTCGCTCCAGGGTATAAGTCGCACCCCGGCCAAACTATGAAAAAAACTGCTACTTATAGTCCGGAAAATACGTTAGTTGAAAAACGTATATCTTTTGTTGGATTTTTCATGGAGGTCGGCATTTTTACACCCAATGGCTTGATGACGCGTTTTGGTCCATTCTGTACTGGAATCTGCAGAGTCAACACAGGAAGTCTAACTTTACATGACTTATTTATCATATTGTGTTTGACTGGTGTAATTTCAGATAATGCCACACTGTGTCACTGTTGGCTGTAATTAAAAACACAGCCAACAGTGTTTGGCTGTGTTTCGAATTGGCTGTGTTTCGAATCTGGATGCTTCTCCTCGAAGCATCCAGATTCGAGGAGAATCTGGATGCTTTCCACAAGAAAAAAAAAA
Source organism: Alfaro cultratus (assembly GCA_903066825.1). NCBI lineage: Eukaryota > Metazoa > Chordata > Actinopteri > Cyprinodontiformes > Poeciliidae > Alfaro > Alfaro cultratus. The sequence continues at coordinate 48,776 of CAEFZX010021219.1, read as the reverse complement.
AGGAGAGTGCATAGAGCCAGAGTTGAACTCAACTTCCAAAGGATGTAAATTTGTGCCCTTAACATTTCTCTCCAGAAGACTTTGAGTCCTTTGTAGGAGCAAAACTGGCAAAGGCTCTAACAGGTGATTGCTACCTTAACAAGCTAAAAATAAATGCCGTGCTGACAGTTTTTATCTACAAAGCGCCTAAACCCCGCTGCCGCCGGAGCAAGAAACGCTGGGAGAAACATCAGACTGACAGCAATAGAAGATCTTTCAGATGCTAGCAGAGCCCTGCAAAGACTTTAGTCATATCTGTTTTGGTTGGACCAAGCTGGAGTAGTCAGACCTTTAGACTTCATTTACCCAGAATGCATTGCAGTGTGAACATTGCAACATTCATGTGACAATATTTTATTATAATTTACAAAAACCAAACAGCCTACAGTATTATTACTGTACGCTTTTTACATGCAAACTAAATATTTCTCAAATAAATATTGTTACAACTAATTATGGATCTTTTTAAAGCTTTTTATTTTATCAGAATGGGGAACTTAAGAGAAAACACACATAGGTTCTTTAAAAATCTCTTTACAGGAAAGATACTAATATATTCATTAAGCCAAATCTCCACTGAAGCCACTTTAAGGATCTAGATCTTAAGAAGGAGGGTGAGGAAAGTATTAGGCTGAAGTCAGGAGCCGGTGACATTACATAGTGAGATCTGGACATTGAAGTCCACCTTATAGAGATAAACAGCCTCAGGACTAAATTGTAAGTCGCCTGGATCGTCAACATATTGATGCATGTGGCTGGAAAAAGCCCCATGTGGTTCAATCCACTGCAGCTCCAACTGTTACAGGTAATGATCGTACAAAGGGAAAGGTGTCAGAGCGCCACTGTTGTCAAATTAGCAACTCTGTCGCTATGTTCAGCAACTTCTTAGACACCTTTTTTTTTTCTTTTTAAAAAAGCAAGTAGCGACAAATCTGGTGAGTTTTCTGTTTTGTTGGAGATTTTGAGATTTCATCTGCTCAGTGTCACATTGTTCAAACCTTTAATGTGACATAAACTAAGGGTTCAGTTTGATTTGATTCAAGTTTGAAATGCAGTTGGCCAATTGAAGTAGACAGAAGATAATATTGTGATCAACACTAATAATCAGATTTTACAGGCACCAAACAATCCTTTCTTCCCTCATTGTTAGATCTGTGGCTTTGCTTTCTATTCAAGCACAAACTGATGCGTCTGCTGTGTCTTCTTGTTGACTTCTTACATAAAGCACAGCTACTCAGAGCTGCTTTTGTGCTCATTGAGAACTCCTGATCCTATCAGAGTTTATGCTGAAGTTTGCTCAAAAACCTTGAGGTAAGAAAACATTTCCAGAAGGCACTGGGTTTACTACAACTAAATATGCGAAACAAGAATGTTACTAAGCTAGTAGGATTGTAGGGTGAAGGTGGTGGAAGAGTTTGTTTACTTTGACTGTACAGTTTCTATAGAACCAGAGCAACAAAAGCACAACCGTAAACAACAAAGTTACAAAACAACATTTAAATGTGCGAATTCATCGGGTTTGTTTATGCTCCCATATGTTCCCAGAGGATCTCCTTAACTTGACAGATCTGTGTTTATTCTCCGCTTGCGCCTCCATGTCCTTTATGCTCTTCGCATTATTTTGCAGTCGTGTCTCAGGATGAAATGACATGAAAAGAAGCAAAGAGGGAATAAGACTTGACGGTTTTGAGGTTTTTATACATGCAGCATAATTGCAGACATTTTTATGCCGAAAGCAAGATAAAGAGTTTCAGCTTTAGTCAGCTGGCAGTGATCCATGTAGCAGACGTTTCTTAAAGGAATCTAATGTTTATTTCCACAGGTAAATGTCCTAGTCAAAGGTGTTGGAAGACCTCAGAGACTAAACTCTTCCAATTTCACGTGCCTCTAATGGCTCATCCTTTTTCTCCGATTCGTCATTCGGCCATCTGGTGTTGCATGACCAAACCAATGTTTTTAGCTTCTTTTTTTTCTCGTCTGTCTCTCCACTCAAAACAACAAAAAAAAACATTTAAAACTATATTTGCATAAACCGACAACAGTCACGATTCTACCATCTGTGCAGCTGTTGTCAAAAAATAATGCAGCAGATTGTGAACTGCAGCACTCGTTCAAGTTCAGTCAACTTTGACGGACAAAAGAATGTTATTTTAGTCCTTATACCTTTGAGAGATCTGGTAATATTACTTTAAAGTACTTTGAGGACCTTTGGCTACTTCGGCTTCCTCTAAAAACATGACTATCAGGTTTATTGGTTTCTCTAAATTGTTAAACTGTCCTTAGGCATGAGTGTCTGTAGCTCCATTTACATTGACCAGATAATTGTGAAATTTCAAATTTCAAAAATAAACAAGACAATTTTGATAAAAAGTTTTGCCACTAGGATAATGTGCTTTTTTTGGTTGCATCAAAATTGTTTAATTTATTGTTTTGCATCAAACCAACAACCAGATGTCGCCATTGGTGCAAACCACGAAGAAGACGATTAAAAATAATTTCAACATTTAACCAGACGACGACAGGAAATGCTTGGAAGTTCATGGAGCTGCTTTTTTATAATGACTTATCGCGTGAACTTATTCATGTGTGACTTTAATTGAGTTCCTGATTTTATGGAAACACCACAATTGAGGAATTGTGTTTTCCAACATTAGCAGATTGACAAAGTTAGCAATGGAAACTTGTGTTGCCCTGTGATGGATGGACACCATATGCCACCAATTAACCACTGAAGAGAGGTAACAATGGATGCTTCACTGTTTATTTGACTTAATTTCTAACAATCTGCAACTGGCAGCCTCACATTTGATCCAAAAATGTGTCGGTATGCAGAGGAGTTCTGTTTCAACCCAATGACAGAAACGTTCCCACTTCGTCCTATTCAAATTACCCCATGAGTCTGAAATTAAATCATCTAAAAACTTAATTTTTATTTATTTAGGTTATTGCTGCCTGCTAAAATATAAAGTATTTAAGTGTGACTTAAAGCAGGAACTAAATCTGAAAGGTAAACCCTAAAATGTAAAGAAGGTGTTCTTTCTTTTGCTGACACTGTTGTGACAGCAGGATGAAATTTTCAAAGAAGCATTTCTGCCAACAGGATCCTCAACCACTTTACTGAAATAACACCAGTCTCTGCTTTGTTGCATGCGAATTGTGTTGCACAGGTCTGCAAACTGATATTTGGGCTTGTAGCCCATCTTTTCATGCTGTGTGACAAAAATTGTTGGCAAACACCATTAGCAGGTAAACTCATCAACACTGCGCCGAGGCAGCTCAATTTTCTCTGTACAAACTTGTTTTTTTGTAGCACCCTGTGCGCAAAGCATTTTCATACAAGTTCGCAGGTGTGTGTGCAAAACCTGACTTGGACACAATGCATGTGAAGCCTTGGGCTTGCAAGCAAAAGGATGAAAGAAGCGGCTCATGTTTTCACAAATTCTGCAGAAAGAGTTTATTAGAAACCTACTTTCTATTGTTCCTGAAGATGCTTCACCTATTACTTAAAAAAGTTTGAAGATGTCTTTCAGATGGCAGATTTAAAGAAGTATTTTGGATGAGAGGTGAAATTTGTCCTACTGAAGGACATTTTCAAGATGTGAGAAGCTACAATTAACCATAAAGATTTAAATAACTTAATATTTAGCTTGCTAACTAAAAATTTTGTTTGAAACAACATAAATATATATTTAATTTGGAGTTAAATATTTAGTACATACAGTAGATATACATTTAGCGTCACCAGCTTAATATTTAACTCTCTAATTAAACATAATATTGACATTTAGTTACAAATAAATAAAAATAGGTATTTAGCTTGGAGCCAAATATTTAGTTGGAAAATATACATTTAGCTACTATCATGCTAGTTAATCTGCTTTAGTTTGAAACCACATAAATATATAAATATTTATATAATATTAAGCTTAGCCAGCTTAATATTTAGGCGGCTGACTAAACACTTAGTTTGGAGCCAAATGTCTAATTTGTAAACTACAGTTTACATTGTGTGCAACTTATAAAATAAATAAATATTAGCTTCCTAATATTAAAATGGATCTTATGACAGGCTAAATAACCCAAATTACTGCTGTTAACATTTGGCCAACTTTATAAACAGCACACCATATAAGTCCAGCTATATTAAGATTTATAAATAAGCAAAATGGTAATTTCTTTAAATATACAATAGATTAAAAAAAAAACAATTAAGCTGCTAATTAAACGGAGAACCTTTTCAGTCCTGACTTAAAGCAGGGAACCATTATCTCTATCTTATATACAAACACACCAGGCTGCAACATAAATGTGACCATAATAAGTTGAAGTGTTTTCTCTCATTAACGTTCAATGATGATACGTCATCTGATCGCTAATAATAGCCTCACAACAGTGTAGGACGTACGGAGGCGAGACTGATTGAGTTTTCTTTAAATCACGCTTTTCTCATTCAGCCTAATGAACCAGAGCTCACACCGCCAGCTAATCACCAACAACAGCAACTTTACTGGCTAACGAAAAGAAAGAAAAAGGCTGGAATTGTCCGTTTTTACATTTACATAAATCCGAATCGAATAAACAAAAAACAAATTGCTGCAGGAGACTCTTCTTCCTAAACGAGGAATGTTGCAGTCAAGCAATCATTGTTTCAGCTTTTTAATCATCTGTGACTTTTCTGCTTTATTTTAAAAGATGCTTGAAGAAATCGGAGGCCATCTGTTCATAAGTGGAAGTTGTAGTGAAGTTACCTTTCAACAGCATAATTAGTCTCAGAGGAACTTCAGATCAACCGAGTAATTGCTCCAAAAGCATTTGCTGAAGTATTGAAAACTAATTAAAAATCATATCTAAAGCTTAAGAACAGATATTTTTTAGAGAGTGAATTATCTAACCAGGTGATTTGATACTATTAAACCAAAAATTAAAGCAGATTAGACTGAGAAACGGATCTGGACTGAGTGAATAACAGACAAAGGACCTCGTTGCTAACGTGCCAATTAGCAATCAGGATCAGGTGTGAACAGCTTAAAAACTACATAAATGTAGATATTTAGCTTAATATTTAGCTGGCTTAATAAACATTTAGTTTGAAACTAAATACGTAGATATTTAGCTGAACATATACATACATATTACTAAATTTTTCATGTCATGACAGCCAGAAGTCTAATAATTTTAGACTAAATAGCATTCAAGTTTTTCCACTTGCATCTTATAAATATACGCTAGTAGAAGTCGATTTTTTATATTTAACTGATTATTTCATTTAGACTTTGCACCAGTAGCACTTGAGTGAAGTTGGCCTTCCACCTCCTTCAAATCAGACAAAAATTGTGTCAAACGTTTGTGCTGCTTTTGATTTGAAGATATTCATGAAATTTTAAAGGTCATTTTGATTTTGTAATAGTATGCGGGCTGATTGACCTTTCATGACCTCTGGAAACATTTATTAATATCTCAAACAAAAAAAATTTGCTGCACAAAGTGGGGAGGCCAACTTCACTCAGGTGGAAAGGTCACCAGTCCGTTACGGGTCAACAGAGAAACTCAAAACAAACATAAACCATAAAAAAATCTACAAGAATAATATTCTATATTTATCTACTGCAGCAAAAACTCAGCTTGTTGATCCTGAAAATATTTGAAATATTTTATTTACTTTGTGATGTTTTCAGTACAGAGTTAGGCCATAAATATTAAGAAAACAGGACTAAATTATTTCTATTTCTTACTTCTTTCACTATTTTAAAGCAGTCTTTATCAACACTTCTTCAAGCTTTTCAAAGGTCCTTTAAATTATTTCTTTTCAGTTCAAGATGTATGTTTTTAAATATACATTTATAAAGTTATATCTCAGAAGTGATAGAGTTTCTTGAATTAAAAAGGGAGATTCATAGCGTCACTGTAGAGTAGGCCTTCTACAAAAAAAAAAAAAAACTGCTTCTTTTAGTAATAATTAAACGTTAAAGTGAAAATTCACAGGTATGGATTTTATCTGGTGCGCAGAACCTGAAGGATCTGCAGAAAGTCTGAAAATATAAATTCAACCCTTTTGGTTTGTTCAGCAGGATTCTGATTAATTAATTTAACCAATGTGTGCTGCTGATTTTTATTGACCCTGTGCAGAAAATACCAATTATTCTCAGGTTTTTCCCCGGCCTGTTCTGGGTGAACCCACCTCTCGCCTAATGGCCGCTGGAAGCGGACACCAGAGCATGAAGCGTTTCCACCTTTTTACAACGCAATTATTCACTAATAAGCAAAAATCCAATATTTCAGTTCGACATTTTATCCCGTTTACATCTCCAAATGAAAGCGGCTTCTCTTTGTGCTCTGCTTTTTTCGCATCTCTTCTTGCTTTTTAAATACTCCCACTGATGATCGCGTAATGAGTGGCGGCACTCCGCCTTCCTCTCACTTCCCCTCTGCAGCTGCGCACAGTCATCATGTCATCACCGTCTCTCCTCCCTGCGGGCGGCTGGTAAGTATCAGTGAACAGTTTCAATTTGATTCACTCTGCTGCAGCTCCAGAAAACACACAAAGCCTCCCTATGTGAGTGTGTGTGTGTGTAGGTGGGTGATTGTGATTATGTGGGTGTGTGTCCGCTTTCCGTGCCTGTATTGTGGAGGATTTAGGGCATCTCCTCAATCCTAATCCATTTGCTCACACTTGCACAGACACTGAGGAGGATCCGGCTGAGCGGAAGCGTGTCAGTGCTGCATCTTTTTTTATTTTTTTGTGCTTCTTGATGCTGCTCTGCATCAGCCAAACGCCGCCACAGAAACTCTGTCAAAGCCATGTTAAGAAAACACTGAAAAAAAATCTTTTTTTCTTGTTCCCCAAACACAATCTGTGCTGCAGAGGGTTATGTTGGAACGCCATGGTAACCGGCTAAAAAGCAAGAATAAACGAGGCGCGGAGAGGAATGCATGACTAGCGCAAACGTCCCATGCGTCGTGCGATGAAACCTTTTCGGTTAGACTGTTGCTCTGAGCGCTGCATGCTGCTGAACGCCCTAATGAATGCTGCGGCCTGTTCCCCAGAGAAAGCGCCCACTGTTTGCCTGCATCTCAGAGGACGAGGCAAGGTGCTGCTGGCTCTTTAATACCCGCCACCGAACGCGGAGCCTCCACAAAGCTATCTCTGAGGGATTAATCCACTTCAAAAACCAATTAATAGGAGGCGCAGGTTTAAACTGATGCAAGCAAACAGCCAAGAGGTAAACAAGGCAGTTTCTGGCTCACTCTCTGCTGCTTCATGTGCTGTCAGACGGAGAGTTTAGAGGCCAGGATCTGAATAAAAATGCATCTTTTGAGGTCAAAAGTGCATTGAATTGTCATAAAGATGTACAAAATCTGAACAATAAAAGTTTATTGTAGCTGTATAATCTCAAATCATTGTTCCAACAATGAAAAGGAAATTTGATTTCTTAGACAAATGCAACAAAACTAGGTAATTTAAACTTTTAAAAGAGAATGTAAATCTAAGCAGCAACATTAAAGCTGCACTTTTATTAAAGATTTATGTATAGAATTTTTTGTTAAAGTATATATATGTTATCCGCCTTCTCTCTGTGGTACTTATAAGCAACCAATCAGTGAGGAGGCGGGGCTTAGCGCTGTCAATCATTCCTGTGTGTGCACAGTTAACCCTATTCCCCTTTGCTACAGCTAGAGGAAAGCCTGTCGTGAATGCTAATGTTAGTTAGCATGGCCTCCAATAAATAGTTTTCCAGTAACTGTGAGTTGTTCTCTGCCATTAGTACAATTAGCAGAGGATTCACAAGGTTGATTGACAGCGCTAAGCCCCTCCTCTTGGCTCTGGTTGTTTTTGGTCTGGAGCAGCGCATTTTGTAGCACAGTAATATTTTCACAGATTTTCTGTCTCATACCACGCAGTCACGACATGGTGACAGTTTTAAAAAAATATATACACAAAAAACTTTTTATAAAGGCTACTGCATATTTTTAAAAGAACATTTATCATTTTATCTTTCTTATCTTTAATGGAGGAAATGTGTGTAAAGATTCAAACAAACAGTAGGAATGAACCGATATGTAAATTTGGGCCGATATTAATATTGCTGTTATGTCCGGCAGTCGATATTTACAGATGTTATATATGTTTTCACTACTTTTCTGAGTCAGTTAAACTTCCCATAATCCTCTGCTGCATCACCAAACAAATATCACACGACCAAACATCCTCAAGAAACCAATGGCATCAAGACGGGAGTAAATACTGGTAGTTCCAGTTCGTTACTGGTTGAACATTGGTATAATTAAACCTTGTGTTTGGTGAACGCGTAATTCTGACCGGTCCACACGACTCTTGAGTGATGAACCTGAACTGGCAGATTTTGATTGTGCTTCCAGAGTTTATAAAGGTTAATTGAAGATGTCCAGAAGGAAAATTTGCAATTCAAGCCGCATTCAAGATATCAAGTAGAAAACCTAACAGCTGATGGAAATAAAGTCGATGAGTCATCAGCATGAGTATCACGGCTGACGAGTAAATTGATCCGAATGTCTAGGAGCTTTTAATAGTAGCAATTAATGACTTCCTGTTTCCCTGGGGAATCATTTTTATGTGACACGAACACCATTTCGCTACTGTACAAAATGTTAAAAACAAAACATGAGATTTTACGTAAGATGAATAAAGACCACCTTAATTTATCTAATTTAATTTAGTGTCCTCCATTTTCTTTAAGCGTGGTGTGCTTTTCCACATTTTCATCTTTTTAATCTAAGCAAACTTTACTTGAATCAGTTTGTGATGGTAGGAAGGAAATTACTTTCTTCTGTCACTCTTCCTGGTTGGCATGTAGATAGCATCTGATGGTTGCTATGGAAACATGGTGATCCCAAGGTGAGATGTTTGCTGCAGTTCTCCATCAGAAAGCGTTGAAGATTTCTCATAATTATCCCTCCTCACTTTGCATGGTGGAAAAAATAGATATGGCTCATCATTCAGTGTTCAGTGACTGAAAGTATTGGGCCATATTTGTTACCGTATTTTTTTGTCACTGGTTTCTCTTTTTATTAAACTTACCACAATAATAAATGCAATAAAAACAGAAAAATGAAGAGATATACAAATAAAACGCTGGATTTTTTTTTCACACCTGACAGTCCAGAAGACTCAGTTCGACTGAGGAACAATGTTGCAACATTTGTTACATTTTCAGCTCCCGTGGTTCACCTTCACACTGCGCTGAATCAAACAATCCAAACTAATAGAAAAACATATTCCCCTCCTCGCCTGTGGGGGCACTGCACCAAAAACCTCTGAAGAAAACACTGAGCGCACCTTCCTTCTTCACCAAATGTAAACAAAAATGGAGTAGAACCAGATTTTAGCGGTTGTACGATTTCTTTATTAATATAGATTAATGGATGGGACATCTTCTGTTAGCCGCTAACGCTAGTGGCACTCGTGCAGGCGGCCATTACTGTGACTGCACAAAACAAAAATGTTCCAATATGAGCAGGAATCTGTCACAAAAATGGTCGTAGATCATTATTTCATACCCAATTTCTACAAAATATGGCTTAAATTAAAGCTCAGAAAATAAATGGTTGATGTTTCAATATATAACATCTCTATTCTCCCAGAGTATGAATCTATAAAATGTTTGGTTTATGTCAAGATGCAGGAGAAGACTAAGCAAAATCCTCTTTTATATTGGACAATAATTTAATTCTACATAAGTGGCGCTGTTAAAATTAATTTGTTGAAGTTTAACAAACCATGACTCCTGTACGTTATGAAATATTTCATCCTCTTTCATGATTGTTATGAATATCGGCACGTCCTACAAACAAACGAGGCAATTATTAGTCCAGTTTTTGTCGCTTTTACTGAACGTTTAAAAACTACAGCGGCTGCAGCGTCACAGCAAATGGAAAAAACCTGATAAAAAAAGGTTTAGGTAACTTAGAACAACTAAGTTATGTTCTGTTTTTCCCTTGTCTGGGACAGCTTTACTCTACAATGCACACCCATCGCCATGGCAACGGACACAAACCCTCCGAGAGCGCTATATTACCCAGAATGCCCTGCGGTGTAGTTCGCTTCCTGCTTTTGGAGCGGTCTACGGTCTGCTTAGCGTTCGAACTGCGTCAGAATTCACTTAAACCGAACCCAGACCAAGGTTTTAAGGCGCATCAGTTTTTTAAGAGTTTGACTGCGCATCCTCAGAATCCCCAAACGGACCGAACTTTCTAGACAAACAAACTGGAGTTTGATTAAAGCGGACTAAACAGGGCTGTTGTGAATACAACCTTAACCTCTCATATAAAACAACGACACTTAAGGGTTTACACGTCTTGCACTGCTGGTATGACCAACAAGTGGAAGATAAAGTATTTCTTGTAATTTCTAAGTAGGTAATGTTTTTGCATTTGATGATCTGTGAGAGAACAACCGAGCGGATTGATGCAAAGCCAAACAAGCAGCTCTGGCTGCAGAACTTAATTAACTTGTCCATCTGTGAGCCTGCCCTCACTTACAGTCGCACACTTCAGATAGCGAGCGTCTGACTGAAACCAGGGCTGCAGAATGAAAACACCGGACAGAGCCGGGAGCAACAAAAGCAACCGTGGGAGCATCAACCATCATTTCATGATTTATTTAAAAGCCCTCAATCAGCACCGATAATTAGTCCTTTTCTATTCACATGGAAATTTATTTCAGATGCTGATTATATTTCTTTGAGGTCTGGTGGCTGATTTCCAGTTTGGAGCTTAAATATGACAAACATTGACAAAGGAGAAAATAATGTGTTTTAAGGTCCATTAGCAAATTTGAATGAAAGAAAAGTTTTAAAATTAAAAGGTAATTTCTTTCCCTCACCTCTGTCTGTTACCTAACAACAAAACTGAAACTGTAAAACAAGTTGGTGCTTTTGTGTAAAGAAATAGAAGCTCACCATGATTTGATCTGCTGATCACCAGAGCAGATCAAAGGAAAATGTCAATAAATGAGCGAATTATTTCTAGAAGACGACGAGGTTCAGCAGATCTGCTTTGATGTGAACGGATGCATCTTTACTGGTTCAGTTAGACTTAAAGTAAAACATCATTTTTCATCCATTAACGATTATCTGGACTGAAATCATTCATTTTTTACCAAGATATATCAAGTAGTTTTATCGCTTCTCTAATACAGTCGCTTGTAAAAAATATCCTTTAACTTCAACCTTTAATTTATTAAACTTTTATAAAATACACCAACCCAAAGTGCTGCAAATTGACTGAGTAACCAAAACTACACATTTAAATTATAATACAGTGTCAACACATGCAGTATTTGTTTTATTGCTTTTACAACTCAGTCATGATGAACAAAATGTGGCTTTTAATGTCAAAGTGGTTTTTGGCCAAGAGTAAAGACGATAGATTTGTGATTCCAACCAAAGGTGAATATCTTATCTGCTAAATACTGACTTAAATAATTATTATTTTGTAGAAATCAGTTTTTACTTTAGCATTAGCGTTTTTATGTCAAAAATGCCTTGTTATAGATTTAAAAGAGCAATAAAAAGTGTAAAACAACCAAGAGGTGAATACTTTTCATGGTATGTAGTACCTTACAGTCCATATTTAAGAACATTTAGAATATCTTCGTACTGCAGAGGGTTTTCCAAATAATTGGTCTTTATTCCATTAACCCAATGAATGCTTCCGGTTTTTCTCTTTTTAGGATTATTAACTGACCCCAGCAGTAAAGCTTCATCAGCAACTGTTGGATTTACTTCAACAATCACAGCCTGGATCTAAACGTCATAGAAAAGAGAAAAAATTGTTAAGGTGGATAATACAACTCTGAAGCTTTTTATAAAGACGACAAAGACGTCGCCTTGGAATAAAAATCAACCAATCTCTTCAAAGGTCTGCTGACAATGATGTTCTGCAAACCTTTAAGCGTATTCTATAGATGTAAGACAACAGTTATTTTTCTTTTCCATCCGACAGACTAGTAATGCTGTAATAATGCAAGGTTTTATAACAGCAACTGATTTAGTAGATCAACAACACTCTGAAAAGACATAACTTTTTATTCGTCTCGTTTCTTCTCTGTTCTGCACTGAGAAATAAAAACTCGAAACTCCAATGAAGGCATAAAAAAAGTTATACATAAAAATACTTGGTTAAAACAATTTTAAAAAATCAAATATATAAAATAATCAAGTTTTCCTTCATTTTGTTGCGTTTGAAACCCAAACCTCAAGAGTATTTGGGTTGTGTTCTAACAGTGTTGGCAATGCATTGGCCCAGTTTAGCCAGTCTCAACAATCAGGTCGATTATATGCACTCATGTTTCCCCACCTTAGTCTTTCACAGTTACCAGCTGTCACTTCAACATCCGTCATGAGAAGCCAACTACATTCAGATGTCACAAAGATTCTTCAAAAACCAGCCAACCTCCAAGGTTTGGAGAGTCAACCTATCTTTACACAATTAACTTCACCAAACCACCAGATTAAGATTCCCCTTTGTCTCCTAGACCTCCACTGCTGCATGAATGTGGCATAAGTGGTATAAATCTTGAACAAAATCATTTATTTTAAAGGTAACCATGCTGGTGGCATTATTGCCATTGAGAACATGTCTTGTTTATTTCAGCTGTTTGGTGGGGTTCAATATTTTTGCTGCGTTCAGATCGAACACGTTTTGTGTGTCGAAAATGCATCAAGTTGGACACATGTGCACTTTGACATCTGACGCTTGACATTTTGCTCTAGACGCGCGTAGGGTCAAGCCGTTGTTTTCCTTTGCAGGTCTCTTTGTACAATGGCTGATGAAATTGAGAGAGAGGCACCAAAATATTATGCAGTGAAAGCTTCTGCAACCATAACGGAGGCTCAGATGTCGTTGCTGAAAATGTGTTCAGTTTCTATTGAACAAACAATTTTAACAGCTGATAACAGGAGCCTCTTGCCTTTTTTTCCTCTCCCAGTTACTTTGAACAATGGTGGATGAAATATTGAGAGAGCGTCCAGGTTTATTACTGAAATCAACAGAATGTCTCTATCGGGCACGTGTTTGAATTCACCAGATAATTCAGAAATGTTATGAGTTTGGTGAGTTTCACAAACTAGCTGGAAGCTGACGATGGTCGCTATCAGCACTGTTTTCATCTCATCTGAGCCCAGTTTGACGACCTACTAACCCACTTTGGTGCTTGCATCTCCTGGCAGGACACCAACTACAGGCCACTATCCCACGAAGCAGAGTCTCTCTGACTGGTTGACGCTCAGCGTCCAGCGGCAAAAGTTCAGAGACACTTTAACCATGCTAGATGAGGAAAACGCACTGCAACACGAATCCACACAGACTTTGATAGTAATGATGTGTTCACAACAAATGCGTGTGCACTCTGAATGCCGACGCTTGTCATTTTGCTCTACACCTAGCATTTTGAGTGTCTGGTTTACATTCAAAGTCTACGGAGGCGCGTCAGATACATCAAAATCCCTCTAATCATTGTTTTCAATTTCCGGCCTGTTTTGTTGGATGCGTTGGATGTTCTTGACAAGTCAAACGCTCAAAACGGTTCTAATTGCACCGCGTTAGACACATGAATTGTGCCGCAATGGGCCCTCGACAAACCAGATGCTCAAAACACGTTTGGTGTGAACACAGCATTAGACCATCAATACGTCCAATCCAGGTATTTTTCCATCCCTGTATGATGAGCGGCCAAAACAGTCCAACTCTCTCTTTCCACACCACTGTATTTATCTTTTTCATAGACTCTGCAAAGACTTTCTGTGTTTTGGTTTATTTTTAAGGCCATGCTGCAGCCTTTGTCTGAGGCGAGGAAGGCCAAACGGAGAAATCCGATCAAATTTCACAAACACCGAAGGACGCAGCCATTACTCATTCCATGCAGAAACAGTTCATGAGGCAATTCCATATTTTCATAACATGAGTCTTCCTGGATGCCCGCCAGGTGTTAGGCACCGTCCAAGAAGGACATCAGAGCAGCTGGCGGAAAGAAACACCGGGCAGAAACCCTTGAAAGCCTTTACCACCCCCTCAACAAGGTCTCAGGATTCACTAAAAATGTGTAATTCTTTAATTAAGCAAAACACATATTTGTTTTCTGTGTTAGCCATTTTTCCATATTTTTAGTCATGTTAGCCAAAGCTCCAGCTGCGTCCAGAATAACACTTAATGAAAAATACATGAATTTTAAGCTGTATAATCAAGACGCTGTTGCCATGCCAGGGGCAAAAATCTTTAAAGTTCCTATTAATGGGATGTTTACTGGGTTGAAACCTGATCTCTGCTGATCTTTTCTGGTTGAATGGATTTGTCAAATGCTCCTCCACGTTGTAACTGGACTAATATTTGGATGCAGTAGCCTAAAGGGTGTGTTTTGCATGACTCAGTCTGGAAATCTGTGTTCTGAGCATCTTTGGGTCAGAAAGCCTCGTTAACCTCACCAGTGTGCTTCATTCTCCAGGCCTACTTGTTACATGAAGGAAATAATGGGATCATTTTGGATCCTAGTGCTTTAGGAATTTGGCCTGGTCTAAATGGCTTTTAAATTCTTAAATTTTCTAAACTACATGTGTCAAAGTTGAGGCCCTCTGACCAAATGTGGCCCGGCATAAGTTTTATGTGGCCCAGAGGAACATAATTTGAGAATAACTGTTGTATTTCACTGGTCATATAAAAGCAGTTTTCAGTGGAAGAGGATTAGGGACACAGAAAAAGAAATCAGACTTTTTTCTCTGAATCTACCAGAATTATTCTCACTTTAGTCTTATGAGATCAAAAGTCAGAATTCTGTGGAAAAAAGTTTGAATTCTGTGGGGGGAAAAACTGAATTCTTCTGAAGTCTAAATTCTGAGAAAAAAAGTGAGAATTCTGCAAACCAAAAGACAGAAATCCAGAGGAGAGGGGGGATCTGAACTCTGGAGAAAAAAGTTTGAACTCTGCAAAAAAACAGTCAAAAGTCTGAGGGGGGAAAACGACAAAATTCTGAGGAAAACAAATCTGAAATTTGAAGGAAAATTAAAAATTCTAGGGGAAAAAAACTCAGAATTCTGTGATTTTTCTCAGAATTTTGATTTTTGATTTCAGAAGATTAAAGCCAGATGTCTTTTGTTTTCACTGACTTCTGTAGTTTTTATATGGATACTCCCATACATGAATGGGAAATGATGTTCAGTATTATTTAACTTTAAGAAGTTCTCATTAAGACCAGAGGCGGCCATTTTAGAGGTTTGCTAATGGATTTATCTACACTTTTGATATGGCCCAAAATAAAACCGAGTTTGACGTCCCTGTTCTAAACAATGCATGTGGCTGCGTTCACCGAAATCAAACTGTAATGGGCTTACCGTGAATTAGCACACTACAACACTGGGATGTGTTCAGCGAATATGCAAAAACAACTTTAACCATCTGCTTTTAATGACTAAAACATCAAGTTTCTCATGTGTGCCTTACAGTTTTGCACAAAAGAGGCCAAACAGTAACAGCTTGCAAACTTACATTATCATCTCAGCTTGATTAAAATGCAAGCGTCACGTTTGTTTGCGGGAGGGATGCATTTTTAACATTGTCGCATCTTTTCACCTTCATTTAACATGAGTAATTATAGCGGAGAATGAAGTCGCAAACAATTTGTCTTGAGATACTTCATTTTCAAATTCAATTAGCATTACCCAAAGCCTGTGAGCTTGTTTAAACACTCGCCGTGCTGAATTATGCATGACGATTAGCTGTTTGTGGAAATTAAATGTGAAAGCATAATGCTGCAACCAATACCCAAACTTGCAAAGGGAATTAAGATCTGGAATTAATACAAAGATGGATAATAAGCAACTGTAAAGGGAAATAAATCTGGTTGTCAAAAGCAGATCAAGTAGCTGTGAGTTCTGGGTCATATTTTTTAAAAATGAGGCTTTTTTTAGTCACCTAAAAATAAAAACAATCAGATTAACGCAAATTCAAGGTTCTTAATTATGACTGAATAAAAAAGTAAGCAGAATTCAACGCATGCAGAAATTCCCAAGCTGTAAAATCAGGTTTTATCAGAGGTGGGGAAGCTGCTGCTTTATGCAAATAACTTCTTCCAGAGTCATCATGAAGTAGAGACAAAAAAATACATAATTTTTATTGCCATGTCTCCAGAGATTCACCGGTTTGTTTCACCTTCATATCAATCTTTAACAATAAAAACATTTCTTTGTTTCTGTTGAGGAATAGCAGAGACCTTTTATCAACAACATCTGCATTTTGCTAATGGATGTACTTCAGGTTTTTAAGGTTTTGCATGTAGATATAACTTCTGCACTCTGTTCCGCAGTAAATTACATAATTGTATGAATCCTTCCTCAATCGCACTCAATTGTACTCGGAAGTGTTCGCAGCCCTGTTACAATACCCATGTAAAAAAAAAAAAAAAAGAGACTAATTACAACTGATTCAGTCTTCCAGAGTTCACACCTGCCACCAATTATGGCGAATCTAATTACAAGGAAATAATCTTCAGCTGTTCCCCTAAGATTTGACTGACATTTGCTCATTCATATCTTATAACTGAAAGTAAAAGCCACAATTTGAAGAGAACTTACAAAGAATCAAAATGTATCAGTCAGGAGAAACTTTTAAAAATTGTTGTGCATGAATTTTTTTCAGATATTTTACTACACCTTTAAACAATTTGTGAAAGCAAATAAAGCTTCTGATTTGATATTGGATGTGTTGTAAAAACAATAAATGTCAAATGCATAAGAGTGTTACATTCAGTTATCTGGAGGTAAAAACAGCAAGTCAAATGTGGGGTACCCCAAGGTTCAATCCTAGGACCCCTCGTATTTAACAACTATATGCTCCCGCTGGCTCAGGTTACAACAGGAAGTAAGATTAGCAACCATAACTATGCAGATGATACACAAATCTACATCAAGATGTCACCAGATGACTCTGAACCCATCCAACTAATGAATAAATGCTAAATGTTTGGATTTGCCAAAACTTTCTCCAGCTGAACAAAAACAAAACTGAAGTTATTGTCTTTGAATCTAAAGAGGAATGATCTAGAGTCAACAAAAAGCTTCCGTTATAACAACTAAAAACCAGAAATAAGGCCTAAAATCCTAATTGATTGATTTATTGGTAATGTCCAACCAAAATATGTTATGTTGGTTTTTTTTTTTAAAAATGCCCAAATTACAGACTGGATGCCTTATTGAAACGTTATTTAATAAAAGAACTGTTTGACTTACAACCAGAATAAGAGGAACAAAATCCATCAGTAAAAGAAACCAATGATATCAAATACTGTGGGAATGTGATCATGAGATGTAAGAAAAGTGAGTATAATTACCAGAATAAATAGCAGCTAAGATAATTTGGATCATCATCATAAAAACACAGCTAACTATAGAAAATATGGAAATAACTAAAAAACAGAACTCGGACCAACATATGTCAGGAAGTACGTGGGATTATGACATCATATCCTACAGGAAGGAGATGTATACCAACCTCAGAGCAAAAGCAAAAACAACCTTGTGTCATTATGCACATTACAATGAGTTCTGTACCGAAAAGCCGCTCGGATAAGAAGAAGCCACTATTCCAAAAGCCAGCTAATAGTTGGTAAAAATATTCTTTGGACATTTGCGCCATTGTCCGCTGAACTTACAATTGAACTGTTGGGCCAAAATGACCATCACCGCATATTTAAGATATAAAAACCCAAACATCATCCCAACTGTGAAGTACGGGTGTGGGGGTCTCATGTTGAGCTTTTTGACCAACGGGTTATCGTTTTAGGAAATTGTGGCTTCAAAAATAACTAAAATCTGAATTATAAGAGTTATAATGTGGGAGCTGATCTGGTCTGTCAAGGTGAAGAAAAATCTAATTTGAGGTCCAAATCCATCCACTCATTTCCTATCAAACCAACCATCGTTTAGGAACAAGGCATTGAGATACTTCAACTTTTCTGGTCAGCTGACCTCGTCTAATAAAATTAAAGGTAAATTTCCATCATTAGGTTCCTAATACTCTTAAAATTGTTGCTAGAAGTGGATCCCACTCAAGCCCTAACAATTTAATTGCACCATTTGATGAAAAGTAACATGCTTCCCTAATTCTGTACATGAATAATCAGAGGGGAGTATCTTTCTCTCCTCTGTGACCCTGTGAGCTGCCTCTTGATGAGTCCCACTGCCTGCGGGGATAAAAAAGATCCTCTGAAAGCAGATGGTGTGTGTGGGACTCGATAATGCGCAAAACCTCACATGATAACAATGTAGTAAATAGATGATGGCTTGGATAAGTATGGTTTGTAATAACTCCTGCAGGGACAGCAGAGTGTTACTGAAAGCCAGGGTTTGGTAGGAAAATGACTAACTTCTCTTTTAAAGCCCATTGATTTTAACATGCAGGACTGGATAACAAGTACAGACACAAAAGTGGTTCACATTAAAATTTTAGCAAAACTTTTGGTCTGGTTATGGTTTGGATTCCTGTGTACAAACAGAGAATTAGAAACTTTTGATTATATTGGAGCAGTTGTAGCTTGCAATGTTGGTCTTTTAAAGCAAACCTTAAAGTTTAATGTTATTTTATATGTTCTGCTGCAATATAAATACAACTTACCAAGTACTGTAATAATGTAAGGTTATTGTACACATATTTGATCACTGCTGGAGGTAAATGTCAGACTTGTTTTGACAGAAAGGCACACACATGCACATGCAGCTCCCACACCTTCATACCAGCTGGTTATAGCCTCCTTTCTATCCTGGATTAAATCAGCCAGTGTGGGTTGCTAGGATGGTGCAACATCATGAATGTCAGGCTTTTCCCTCTGTGGAGCTTCCTCCAAGACAGTCACAATCTTTAAAACCTACCATTTGTGTATATTACGACCTAAATAATAGCCTATTAGGTAAAGGGTTGCAAGTGACATCTTATTGACACAACACTTTAGCTTATCTTCGGTTTGTTGTAGGATGTGTATTGTCATAAGCATGAAAACACAGAAGAAAAATGAGCCGTTTTGTTGTGTCATTTCAGAATTCATTTTATGACTCCTATTAACCTTTTGGACCAAAATCTGTGTTTCACTCTCCTGGTTTCGGGGGCTAATTGCATTTTCTGTGTACTTCCTGGCACACAATGCGTCTGTTTCCAGAACAGCTTGTGCTGCTCAGATATTGCTTAATTTGGCATGTCAGTGATATTATTCATGCTCCTGGATCTACATAGGGTCAAAACAACGAAAATAGGCAAACACATTACTAAGTAACACTTCCTGACAAATGAAATTTATTGGACTTTTTCAACCATGTAATGCTATTATGTCTTTCTACAATCATATGGAAAGATATAGGCTCATAATCATTTATGCTTGAGTACATCAGGTTTTTTTTACTTCTGGAGTATCTGAATTTGATTTCTCTGGTAAAATTTCTACTGGAGACAGAAGGAGAAGGTGTGAACAATGACATTTATTTGCTGCACTGTATTAGAATTGTAATCTTTCTGTAGCTTTAGCAATGGCAGGGGTAGAAATGAACGAAGCTGCTCAGTCCGTGTTGGCCAAATACCGATTTAGCATTAACAGCCACCTAGTTCGGAGCTGCGCTTCTCTCTTCACAGCAGAGGATGGTTGTTTACGGCGCAGGCAACTTCTGGTAAGCTTCATAGCGTCAAACTGGCGCATTATGTACTTCACAGACAAATGTGAAAGAGTCCACACTTCGAGCTAGCAATCGTTTCTCAATAGCTAAGGGTCAAGACCCTCTGGATGAAGCAAAGTGTAGAATAAGGGGCTGGTTTTTACCTGGCTAGTGTGCAAGTCCTTAAGTTAACAGGAGTGATCACCACTTCTTCTACCTTGGCCATAGGTAGAAGATCCAAACTGTTATCCAGATTAAGCAAATTGGCTAGAATGTTCAGGACCAACCCCAGAACCACCATCGCTCAAACTGGTGTCCCTGCCCACTGACTGAGAGAAGTCAGTGGTGTAGACTGACTTCTCTCAGTCAGTCTACACCACCACTGACTGAGAGAAGTCTACCATCAGAACTGCCAATCTCCACCGTTCCATCAAATAGAGTGAAAAATCCCACATTGCTGCGCCATAATCAGAACCTTCATCATGACTTAAGTGTCTTTAACAGCCTCCTCATCTTCACACCTCCTGCGTGTTTAGTCACGTTCAGCGCTTACATCTAATCGATATCCATGGATGGCATTGAGTGGGCTGTTTTTTCCTCCCACCAATCACAAGAGCAGTCACCAACTCAAGAACTTACACTAATGCACCGTTAACGTTTCCCTTTTTTTACCTCACAATGCATCTCGCATATTGCTTTGCTGCTGAGAGGATGAAGCACAGGAAAGAAGTGCTTGTGGACAGATCCTGCTCTGATTTTATACAGGATGGAGATGTATGCATACTCTGTTACTTAAACAGAAAGAGTGCCTCGTATACTTTTACAGCTCATTTACTTACTATACATTAAACTCCTGAGAGTGATCATGATGCCTGAAGCAGAACCTTGTAGCAAAGGTTATTGAAAGCACATAAATCTGTGTTCACATTTCTCCCTGTAGGTCTTGACCAAGAAAAAGCACCTCATCAATCTCTTTTAGCTGGACGGAAAGGTCTAAATCTCCCATCTTTTCTCCCCTAACTTCACTTTCACCCTTGCTCTCTCGTCTCCCCATCAGTCAGGAATCTCAGTCAGTAGATTCCTCAAATCTATACGATCCAACACCCATGGAAACCTGAGCCGCATTGTTCAAATGGCGAGAAATGTTCAGCTTTTGCTGTTCTGCAGCAAAATTATTGTTTTTTGCCAGTTGGCTACAAAATATAAACACTAGGGTTTGCAGTGAAGCTGCCAACTTCAATACTGGTCTAAATGGGATTGTGTCCAGCACAACAGAGAAAATGACTTCATTTGGATGTAGCAATGCTTTTTACATTTTTTACAAACAACAAATTTCAATGTGTTTTCCAGAAATTTTATGTGAGATACCAAATAAAGTGGTACTGAGTTAAGAAAATTAAGATTTATTGCCAATAAAAATCTAAAAAGTATGGAGTATACTGAGTTTTCTCCATGATCTCAGTTGCAAAACTTTAGTTGAATGTCTGTGCAAGTTTTGCACATCAACATTGAAGTTTTTGCCAATTTTTCACTGAAAGTTCAATAGTCGGGTAAAGAGTTCATGTCAGCAATGAAGAAGGGCGATGAGGCAGAACGATTCCAAAGTCAGGGAGGCAGTAATCGATATCCAGGTACAAGAAGAAGGAGGTTGGAAAAACACTGAGAGCAGTCAGAGAGCAGGCAAAGGCGATGGTCAGAAGACAGGAAACAGGTCAGGAACACGATCAGGAAATCAGACAATGCTCATCAGACAGATTATCTCACACTGAGTGAGTGCAGAGCAGAGTTTGACACATTTAGCAGCAATCAGCAACCAGCAGAGGCCGGAGGGGCAACATGAGATTTAGCTGACTTGGTTTACTTTTTGAGGCATTAGCTGCGTTTCCATTAACCATAAAACTGCACACATTGCAATTATGAAAATAAAGTAACTTAATGGAAACATGCCAATTTTTTTTAAATATCACATTTTTCTAGGGATGCACAATATTATTGGCAATGTATCGTACATCAGCTATTCTGTCAAAAATAACTCACCGATATAAAAGCCGTTGTTTTTACAAACCAGTGGCAAAGATACCTGCAGCAGAGCACAACATCAAACTTGCACCGTTTGAGTGTCGTCTTTGTCTTAGACAGAATAAATTTGACATTAAATGTAATGCAAGTTGAAGTCTCCTCTTTAGCATTTACATTTGGCAGCAGACTAAATTGACAAAGACAATGTAGTATTTTAATTCCACAGTAGAGAAAGCCATATAGTTTCAGTAAGTAGGTACAGGAAAAAAAACATCGGTATTGGTATTGGTTATCGGCCAAATGAGTTTTAGTTTATCGGCATATTGGATATCAACCAAAATCAAAAAGGAGGATTTTATTGATTGATGATAATGTCCGGGTCTCTTTGTCGTTTTCGAGGGACCAATAAGCATCCTTAAAATGACTGACGTGATGCCTGGTGTACGGTAGTCTTTTCTCCTCCCGGAGCCGCTGCCTGGTGTCGGTTCAGAGCGAACAGGTGGAAGATCGCTGCAGGTGTATTTATACAGGAGAGCTGATAGACTGAACACTGCGGGCGGCTGAGCATTAGATAATTAGCGTAAATGTAGCTTTACAGACGAACCAGAAAATTTATTTTATATCATCACGGTCTCTACAAATGGATGGCGGCGCTCATCGTGGCACGTAGCAGGTAAATGTTTCTGTGTGTGACAAACGAAGGCGTCAAATCCCGTCGCTAACAAACACAAAAGCTATAATTGTCTGAGCAAGGTGAGAGTTCATCTATTAAGCTGACTGAAGATGAATGCATAAACGAAAGGGTGGACTATAGACATTTTTTATAAGCGTATTTGTGAGCCTGCCTGTTTATTATTGAATTGAATATAATTTTAGATTTTTTTTAATAACTTTTCTTCAGGTTAACTTGGAAAGTGAGCTGTTATTGTTACGAGTTAATTTTCTGAACTACAGAAAAGTTATTGCTAGGGAAGCTCAACTGTGAAAAATTGGACTGATGTTGATATGCGAGAGTAATACTGCTGTTAGATTTACCAATGTTTTAGTTTATCTTTTTTTAATCCGATTACTTGATTAATCGTAAGAATAATCGCTTGATTATTCGATTACTAAAATATTCGTTTACAACAGCCCTAAAAACAAAGCTATTTTTATATCAGTCAGAAGACCAAGCCTGTAGCAGGACAACTAGAGAGGAAATTCAGGAAAAGCCAAGCAACTCGGCTCTGAAAGTGATCAAAAAGGAAAGTTTGAAGCCTGAATGTCAACAGGGTGACAGAACCTGGGCTGGTTATGGAGATGATTAATTGCTCATTCGTAGCAGCACCTTATTCCACTTGTCCAATAAAACATAATTTTATATTGTGCTTTCCAAAAGATTGTTGGTGTGTGTGTGTGTGTGTGTGTGTGTGTGTGTGTGTGTGTGTGTGTGTGTGTGTGTGTGTGTGTGTGTGTGTGTGTGTAAGGATGAGCGACAAGTCATATAAAATGCTGCGTAGTGGAAAAAGTAAAGCAGCATTTGTATAAGTATGGACACAGCCTGACAGTCCTTTATTGTTTGCAGCTTCAGAAACTTGCTGGATTTGACAAAAAACTCTTCCAGTTTGCTTAAAAGGAAAAAATCCAAACTCTGCTATAGGTGTAGCTGAGCAGCGAATGCAGGAAGTGTTAGTGACAGGAGGAAGAGTGCCATTTCTACAGAGCAAGCAGGGGGCCGCCATGCAAACCATCTCACTGCTGATGCAGCTTCTTCTCACAGAAACATGGAAAATGAGCATTAGCTTTAAATACTCAAGCAGTGGTGCAGTTCAGGGAATACATTAGATGAATATCCTCCACCTGTAACTCTGTACGTTTTATCTCTTTGACAGTGCCTGGGGAAAATACCCACAGTTTCCTCTATGCATAATAATGCATATTAGGGTATTCACTGCAGAAACACCAAATACTTCCAAGTATTTTGCAGTAGTTTCTACTGCAAATGTCTTATTGCACTTGAAATAAGACTAACTTACAAGTATATTTTCAGCAAAATATAGGAGCTTGTTTACAAGTAAGAGAAAAAAAAGTATTTGGTAAAAAATCTACTCAAGTACTGAGAAACTGATCAAATTATCAATCATTTACTATTTAAAAATTACATAACCAGATGGGCCAAAATATAAAAATGAGAAAAATTTGGTATTTTAAGGACAAAAATGACAATAATATAATAAAAAAAATAACATCATGCAAAAGATTTTTTTTTCAAATCAGTTTCAACAAAAAAACGTATGAAACTTTAAAAAAAAACTGCAGGTGTGTCTGGTGAATTTTTGGTTAAAACATGTTTGTTTATCATACAGTTTTACTTAAGTAAGAGTAGATACACTTTATAATAAAATCACTTAAAGTAAAAAGCACACCGTACTAAAAAATACTCCTAAAAGTACATGGAAAAAAGGTACTCAAGTAAATGTAACTAGTTACCACCAACTCTGAAAGCTGGTGAAGACATTACAGCATTGAACTTGGGAAAAGACAATTACTTTCCCAGGTTCAAATACAATTACTAAATTGTTTTTACCAATATAACCACAGATTCTACTTGTCCAAGTCCAGCTACTTTGTCTTCCTGGCTGCGGAGCATTTATTTACAAAAGCAAGACATGGCGTCCAAACCGACCCATATTTCCTCTTATGATTTTGATGTTGGGTTTGCATCCATTTCCATTTGTACAGCCGGCCGCGCAGCTCCCGAAAACCATTTTTGAAGTAAAATCAACTAAATAAAAGCGACATTAGTTCGTCTTCTGTTTTATTGGCGGATGGCAAACCAACTGAAGGTGCATTTACCGCCACCTACTGGACTGCAGAGTGGACGTCAGAAGCTAAATTAGACCATAAAGCTTGGTCAAAAGAAAATAAGATGAAACTAAACAAATTAAAACTAAAAATAAAGACTTTTAACTGTAGATAGATATATTTTGAAACTGAAAACATATTTTATTATATGCGTCTGTCGTGGCGAAGTGAGCTGCGTTCTGACGTCAATCCGACTCATGTGTTACCTTCCCCATCTATGCATGACCAGAGATGTATCATGTATCTAATTATTTGGAATAAAAAAGAAAGCGACCCAAAAACTGTCTGTTTTCAGCTGTAAACAACCTTAAGAAGCCTGAATTCAACAGGGATTTGTTACAATAAAGGTAAATGTAACACAGGCTGTTAATCCTTTGCAGAATAGACGACCAGAAACACAAAGTAATTAATTAATACGTACAATGCTACAGCTGCACACCAAAAATAAGTCATAATGTCCATGAAATAAAGCAGTACATGAAACGATACACTCAGGAATTAAGCCAAGAGTGTCATAATGCTGTTTTCATCTGCCTTCTCGACTCAGCTGCACTGCTAAGTGAATTTCTTGTTTAGTGGAGCAGGAATATAATTGTTTAGTGGAGAAGGTATGTAATTTAATCCCATTAAGAGCCGCCACTATACAGTTAAATGGTTAATGGGCCACACTTATACATCACCTTTACAACCTCATCTGGGTTCTTAAAAGTGTTTTTAATGTGTTTCTTGTTCATCCACTCAGATAAACACAACACAGCTGGAAGCAGATACTCACAAACACTGTAAAACATATTTTCCTCTCACTGTTCGACTTTGACTAAACCGTTCGTGTTGTAGGAAGATTAGGATGAGCAAAGTTATATCTGTTAGTCAAATTGTAGAATAAAGAAGAATAAAAATACTTCTAGAATGTTTTACCATCTTGAAATTCGATTTCTATGGAAGACGCCTACTGTTCTCAATCTCAGAATTCTGACTTTTCTCAGAATTTTGAACATTTCTCAGAATTCTCTAATTTTTCTTAGAATTCTGACTTTAATCTCAGATTAGAATCTCAGAAATTGTCAACCCCATGCGTTGCTCCAATTGGCACACCACTTCATACTTTTACCCGTATTCGGCCAGTGGCAGGTGCTAATTTCCACCCCTGCTAACAATTATGACTTATTTCAGAATTCAAACTTTAATTTAATTCAGAGAACAAAAGCCAGAACTCGTTTTTTTCTTTTAATCGGCTCAAATCCTCTTGTGTAATTGTCTTAGTATTTTGTAAAACTGCCTTTAAACAGTTTGACCTGGATGAGGCATTTGTGGGAATTCTTCCACAATCTTCCCACAACATTTTGCTGTAATTTTGTGCTGTAGCTGGCATATTTGCAGCCTGACTTGCTCTCACGCCTCTGTTGAGTCGGCACAGAGGCGTGCAGGGGAGGTACATGGTCAGGGATTTGAGGAATACGATTGTAATCCCTTTAGAAGATAGCGATTTCAAACGATTGGTGTTCAAAGGCTCAGCAGTGATTCTAAATGACTTTGGTTGACTGAGCAGGAAGCCTATGTTGATAAATGTATGGCTTAAAAGGTGAAAAAAAAAAAGATATATATGTTTTTTCTTGTTGCGAGAAGACATGAGGAATAAAAGCATCAAGCAACGGACCTAATATATTTAAGTGTCAGTAAGTAACAAGCTGATGATTACAATGACTAAACCATTTAATCAGGCAACCTTATAAACCCCCGGGCGGATAATTCCCAACAAGGCTGCACTGAACCCAAGAGGCTACCGCTGCTGCTGCTGCTGCAACGTAATCAGCAGAATACATCACTTTACAGATCAGAATAAACATATATTCATCACTTTAGATGACAAAAATAAACAGAAAATTGGGTTTTATAAACTGAATAAGGATGCAAATATAGTCAAAAACACTTAGGATGATGAAGTGTAACCTAAATTTAGTCTGTTGGGATTCAGTTTATGTGACAGATCAACCAAAAGTGGTGAGTAAATTGTGAAATGGAAGCAAAAATACACATTAAGAACATGAAAAATGTAGAATGTATCTGTTTTCAGCAAATTCCAATAAAGCAGCACTCAATGCATCATTCAGAAACATAAAAACTAAGGCGCAGCTGCAAAACAAGAGCTTTTATTACAGTACCTAAGAGGCTCCAGGTAACTCTGGAGGAGCTGCAGAGATCAACTGCTCATTTCATGTTCTATGGTTTTATGGATGAATATTAAAGTTTTTAGTCTGCATGTAGAAAAAAATTTGCTATATGGTGTAAAAATCTAAAAACCAGAGTGGGAAACTCCTGACATAATTTTAAATCTAACCATATCGAAGTGTCATAACATCCTAGTCAAAGTCCTGACCTAAATTTAGTTGGGAATTTATATTAAGATTCACTTTCCATCCAATTTTAGCAAGAGCAACAAAAAGTTGGCAAAAAGTTTAGTCTCCAGAAGTGAATTGAATGAATGCATAGATTTTTATTAGAGAAAAATCTAATTTCACTTTGTAATTATGGACCGGTTCTGCTCTTCTATCACAACTCGGTTTAATTTTGGGCCACATTGAGATCTTGAATGTTCTTAAAGGGCCGGTTGTGCCAGAATGTGACGATAAACCGGATAAACGGTTAGAGCCGTCTCCTCATTTTATAACTTCTTCTTCTCACATCCAGAATTTGACAGTTTTTTGTTATTGTTTTTGCAATCAGAATCAAAAAACATTTCTGTTGCTAATTTAAAAATATTTGCAAGAAATGTTGCAATATTTGCGCTTAGGTATGATAATAAATGTGATTATTTTTATTACTGTAGATGTGAAATATACTGCCATCTGCAGGTGGGAGTTGGCATCACTTAAACCAAATGTTTTTGATAATTGTTCTGGAAAATTTTCAATAAAATGTAATGCACAATCTCAAAAAAAAGACTCGATTTGTTGATTTTGCGATAATTTCTTGTGTTCTATCATATATAATCCCACTAAAGTAAATGAAAACAATGCAGAAATGCATTTTTACAGATGCATTTCTGCTTTTTCCTCCAGAATTATCGCTATTATTTGCAACACAAGGGGAGCGTTTTACAGCAGAGGCGCCGTCAGAGGAATTATTCACCATATGGTGTAATTTTATGCTTTGATTGTCTCCTACAAACAGAGCTTGTTGACAGAGCTAAGCAGAGTGAGTCACCTCCCCTCTGCGCCAGCTGAACAATATCAACTGACTGTCAGTTTGAGAGCAGATCCACTTAGTCTGAGTAATATGACATGATGGATCAGTAGAAAGCTGTTTTAGAAAGAGCAGCATCGACTGGAGCTGCTTTCCAGAAAGATTCTCCTATAAAGAATCTAAAGCTGCTGTCAGAGCTCAAAATCAGTCAAGTAAGCCTGTTATTTAAAGAGTTTGCATCTTCCAAGTTCAACTGGGTTTTGATTAGATCATTAGTTCCCATATAAATACAAAAATGTGACACATATATACAGAGTTGGGTAGAGAATCCAAAAATACTAAACTAGCACTACTTCAACTTATTTTTACTCAGGTAAAAAGTAGACATCCTAAAAATTACTCAAGAGTAAAAATGTTTGAGAAACTGATCAAAATATCAATAATATTTAAAGTTTACCTCATCAATTTTCCTATTTTAAGAAGCAAAATGATTCATTTTGATAAAATAATTACAAAACAAAGTGAAGTTAAAGAAAAATGTTTCCAAATCAGTTTCTTTCAATAAAAAACTTAAAAACTGCAGGCGTGAGTCTGTGTCTGGTGAATTTTTGGTTTGTTTTTCATTCGGGTAAAAAAACAAACAAAAAAAAAAACAAAACAGAAATTGTACTCAAGTAAGAGTAGATATACTGCATAATAAAATTACTCAAGTACAGTGTGGTAAAAATACTCCTAAAAGTACTTTTTTTTAAGTTATTCAAGTAAATGTAACCAGTTGCTATCCAAATCTGCATAGATACTACTTTTTTAAAAAGCAGGATTCAAATGTTACTGGTGTTTGATGCAGATTGACATTTTTTATTTAATCAGAGCCAAATTTATTACAACTTAAAGTCTTGTTCCTTGGTAGTGTTTGTTACAAAAAAGTATTTATATTTTAATTTGATAATGCAGTGCATTTTTACCAGCGTTGCTCTGAATGGTAGATTGATTCTTTCTGCCATGAAAGAATCAAGGAGACACTCCAGGTATGTTTTTAATGCGGGAATAACATTATAACACAATGTAAAGCTAAAAAAGTTGATTTCACACAATACTTTCCCTTTAAAAAAAGTAATTTTTTAGCCTGAGGTTTGTTTTGAAATCCTTGTCACCTTGAGTACGGCCTTTTCTGAACTATCCAGCTGTTTCTCCCTGGACGTTCCTACTCATGGTTTAAGACTGACAGTCTAATACAGCAGGGAGTACCAAATTAACTGGGAGAATATTAAACAAGTAGTGTGTCATGATGCCCTGTGAGCTATAAATCAGCGTCAATGGCGGTGGAAGTGACAGTGAAATATTTAATGTCATCTAATTCTGAATAGAGTCCTGCGGGGGCTGGAGGATGAAGAGACTTCAAATGCAGCTCCCTCTCTCTCTCGAGCTGCTCTCGTGCATCATGAAATCCCCAGAGAGGAGCGGAAGAAGCGGATGAAAGGAGAAAAACATAAACACAAGCATGCTACGGAGGACGAGCTGCAGCCCTGATCTCAGATGTCAGAGTCAGATTCTGTCACAGCAGAGAGAGAGAGAGAGAGAGACGCGAGTTTGAACATCCCCTCCTCCCAACGCGTCTGTACGGCAGCTGAAAGGCAGCTGTTACGGTTTTGATTTATGGCGTTTTATGGCCGGGGAAATTGATTTGTTTTTGACACGAACGGTGAGGGGAAACACGCTTGTCGTATTAATAGAGCTCCACATGGAAAAACTGTCCAGCCATGTCGAAAAATCCAGAGTAACGGAAAATAAAGTTCTGCATCTCAACATGCAGAAGGAGAGCAATAATTCAACATTGTTTACACTGGTGATAAAACAAGACACAGAAATACTCTAGAAAAGTACAAATGACAAAATCACAGCAGAATCTGATCTGATTAGTTAGATTTTAAGACAAACTTCACACGCAAATACTTCTGACTTGGATTTAAACCCACAAACTCAAAAAAAAATTTATATTACTGAAAATCTAATTTTCTATCGCCAAGTGAAACATCACAGAGATTAATTACACACAAATTGAAACTGAACCTGGAGCACCCGGCCAGCTGACACCTGGCAGGAGCAGACATGTCCGAAAATATCAGAGCAATATTGCAATTAGGTGACGTACTGATGCACCGAGCAAATATTTGAGGTTTATACATCTACATTCTCACCTAAAAACATTGTAAAAAACCATGTTGTGTCACTTAAAGTGCAATAAAGCAAAATAATTTGCCGCTCTTCATCGCCATGTTGCCTGAACGCCCGGTTTGGACCAGAATGAATCATGGGATACGGTGGGCGGTGAAGGATACACCAGATGCCTTTGAAGGAGTCTTCAAATTCGGACAGGCCTTGTCGCCTCTCTATGATGTAATCGGCCTACAAATCCGAATTTGGACACAACAAAGTAATATTAATACTTATCAATAATGCTTAAAATTATTAAATATTAATACTTCAGATATTTTTATGATATAAATATAATATTTTTTTATAAATATTTAAGTATGAAGAGTGGTTAACAAGAGAAAGTAAAAGAAACCCAGACCTCATGCTGGATAGTTTGAAGAAAATTGTGTTTTTTTGATGAAGTTTAACTCGTTTCAATCGTCAACGTTTCTAAACAAAGTATCAGGCTGTAGAGGAAGTCTCTGCCTCTTCAGCTCTGCCCTACTTCCACTATAACACTGCAACACACACACACCTTTGGGCAATACAATGTTAATCAGCCGCGCTTTACAATTGGTAGACGCTCCTTCAAACTGTCGTCTGTGTGATTTCACGAGCAAAACTTTCCGAAACAAAACTCCCGACAAATATCCGCTATGAAGCCTTGTGAGGCACTTCTGCTCTGGCGGAGTGCAGGATCTCATCGCTTTAAAAAGTAATGAGGCCTGAGTGCATTGTCATGTTGTGGGCTTTGACAAATCAATGCTCTCAAAACTTCATTTGGAATAAATCTGTTCCCTTGTTTTTCATTCTCTCAAACAGCATCAACAGAAACACTGAAACGTGGACGGGGTAAACAACTCTATACCCACTACTTCACTTGTACGTATGCATCATTCATGCGACGCCTTCTCTCCCATTTCCATGTATATGTTTTACTGTCTTTTTAATCAAACCGTCGCCCATAATCAAGTAGAGAATAGTAGGATACATTAAAAAGGGTTGTGTTGGATTGTTGACTTCGGTTATGTCAATACCTCAGAGAGAGAGCCCTGACAACAAAATGCACTCACCCTGTGATTGCCTCTTCGTTAACATCCTTCTCAACCTTGATTACATTTTCTAAGCAGTGAGGGAATTTTTAGATTTCAGCAGCTCTGTCTGGAAACACAAACCTAAAGACTTAGCCAGGCAAACATTCGACGAGATCGACGACGAATTAGAGGAAGAAATGTGTTTGTTCTTCAGGAGGCAAAACTGAAGTACAAAAAAAATATGATTTAAAATATCAAGTCAGTTTGTATATGTAGCATAATAATGAATTTTGCTGGACGATAAATTGTTCCAGGAATTATTGCAATAAACAATATTGTTGTTTTGAGACCATTTTTAAGTAATTTAGTGGTAATGGCAAAATAATACTGCAGGAGAACGTTCCAAAATATCGCTAAACTTTAAATTTTAATGAACATTTAACACTGCAGCTGGAAGACATTCTAAATATTAAAAATAAACAAAACAAATAAAATAAATCACTAAGTCTTTGTAAACAAAACTGTCCTTCAAAAAAAGGCACCAAACTGAAAACCTTTATCATAGGTAGAAAGAGAGAAAAAAGAGAAATAGCAAATCATGCCAATGGAAATAGTTTGTTTTAGTTTATTATGCGATTAAATGATTTATGGATTATTGTGGCAGGCCTATATAACACCAATTCACAACAAATATGGCGTCAAGTCAATTCAATCCAATTCAATAAAGATACATTTCAAATATAGTTACTGTCATTCGAGTTTGATACTCGTTACTAAACAATGCAATCAAGTTTAGTCATAAAGAAACACAGTAGATCGCCTCAAATCATTGGCTTGATATATTTGTTTCAACAGTAGCCTGTCACTTGCATTGAGTCATTTTCAATCCCTTATATTGAGCATGCATGTAGCGACAGTGGGAAGGAAAACTTCTCTTCAACAGGAAGAAAACTTGAACCAGAACCATGCTCAGAGTGAACGACCAGCTGCGGGTTTGAGAAGACAGAGAAAACACAAAACAAAATAAACAGCCGCTGTGTTTCCACTGGCTGCATAGCTTAACATTTTGGAAATAAATTTGTTTAATTTTGAAAAACGCTTTTGTTTTTTTGATAAAAGGTTTTGGCTGAAGGATGAGATGGTTTTTCTTTGGCAGTATCAATATTGGTTTATTCCACAAAATAAATGTTGCATCACACGTGTCACATGATCAACTGTTACTACTGGGGGAACCATGACGAAGAAAATGACAGGAAGTAGTATGAGGCTCATTGTACAATGACCTATCACATGAACAATCTGATTTTAATTTTGTTTCTTATTTAATGGGAACAATGTAATTACAAATTTGTGGTGGGGTTTCCACATTATCAGAATATTGACAGAATTTTGCGAACATTCTGTAATGAATACGCAGCTTCAGAAGCATTAATTTTTTTCTACATTAAAGAAAAGTAAAAAATTGCTGGTAGCAGTTGCTACCTTTTGTAGGGAGGAAATACAGCCAAGTGTTATATTAGTCTTAATTAATCTGGTCACAGTTACTTGGGAACATGGATGGCCCAGTCAAAGTCCAGACATAAATCCAGCTGAGAATGTGTTTCAAAGCTTTAAACTGATGTTCACAGACACTTTTCATCCAAACCTGAGCAATTTTACAAAGAAAAGATAGGCAAAAATGTAAAGCACAAGGTGGTTCCACAAACTATAGACACATAAATTCCAGATTAAAAATGAAATATTTTGAGTTTGTAACTCAACAAAATGAGAAAAGGGTCAAATACTAAAAAAATAAAATTACCAAAAGTCAAGCTGCCTAATAATAACAACTCAGGAGACTTTTCTAAATTATCATTTTCCAGTCAGGTGAAAATGATTTCTACTCCTGCCAGCTCCTGCAATTTAAACATTTGAGATAAAATAATGAAACAAAACGCTTCTTTATCGCATGTTTTCTGTGTTTAAGTTGAAGCTAAAGCGAGTCCAGCTGTGAATCCTCCAGCGTCCTCACTAAAGGGGAATCAACAGAAAATGGACGATGCATGCATTTCTGTGTTTTTAATTTTTAAATGTGTCCTGATGTGTTTTTCTTGTATTTGGAAGAGAAACTACCTACGCGCCGACTCTGAGCCACTTTTGGAACTTACTGCTTTGTTTTTGTCTTTGTTTTGGACCAGGAAGGCAGGAACCTTTTGGCCGCGGTTTGCAGCTTGTGGGAGGGTCTCGTTTGGACGGACGCCTGCGTCGACGCTGCCAACCAGCATGCTGTGAATGACAGGGCAGGGGAAACGTGGCACCAAGTTAAATGGAACGAGCCTGATTTATGTGTCCAAAACAAGCTTAAGGTTGCATTTTCTGCCACTCTGACCATAACGTCTGCATAATTGAACGTGGACAGTCTTCTAATAACTCACATCAGTCGATCCTTGTCAAACTTTGTTTTAGACATCACATTTTTAGGACTTTTATCAGTGTCAAATGTCAGGACTGCTGTAACAGTGATGAGCCCAATCTGAAGGATAGCAATGATGAGCAAAGCGCTGTCGTTAGCATCCAGATTGCGTCTCATTTATTTAAAACAAACTTTTTACAGTGTACAACATTAATGTTTCACATTACCATTGTCCTATTAACCTGGTTCACTTTTCTCACAAGTAACTGAATACTGAATAAAAGTAGAATCACACGACTTACAAAACAAATACAGAATTTAACTTAGCATTGTTTCAACTTTAACCTCAATTCCCACACTTCATGAACAAAGAATAGTTTCTATACCTTTAACTTTGGCTTAAGGTAACTTTACTCTCATGCTTTGAGTTGCTTTATGAGTCAACAAGCAACTTGCAGTAAATATTATTCAAAATAAAACTCGTAAAACCCAGAGTTGGTTGGATATCACGGCCTTGTAATCACCTCCTCCCCTGTCGGACTTTCCCAGCGCGGGTCGGATTCCTGCCAAATTTACCCTCACCTGATAAACCTGCCAACTATCCAACTATTGGCGAAACGGAGCACAGAAACCGTAACACAGTGATATATTCTGGTCAAATAAGAGGTAAACATCTTACAGAGTAGTTTTTACTGACCTGGAGGATAGCAAAATAGGAATCAGCAATCACGACCGAAGCGCTGCCGTTAGCATCCAGATTGCGTGTGAGGCAAACCGGAAGTCCACCCCAAAACCAACCCGGAAGTCAACGCTTCCCAAACAAAGGTTCCGCTTCACCACAGCTGCTCCCATCCCAGCCTCAGGAAAGCGCTAAAAATGCAGGCAGGTTAACGTACCGAAATGCAAACAAAATATAATTAGTTCATTTTTGGAAGAAAAAAAAAAAAAGAATAAATTATTCATGAGAATATTTAAAAATTATAAAATAACCAAAATAATGTGGTGATATTTTTAGGTGCACCACACTCATGATGACTTGCATTAGTTTTAGCTGTAAGTTGTCAACATAGCACTAAATCTTAAATATACAATATATATTAACATAGAATATAAGCCGTACGATGTAGAAGTACTACATGTAGTAGTAAATGTTAATGTCAACTCTACACTTGTAAACAACTAGATTACAAGTAAGGAAAAAGTTTTAATAAAGAAAAAAACAGCGAGGGAGAGGAAAGTAGTTCAGTTATACTAGCTTGACTTTGACAACCGTAACATGTAGATGTGATGTGGAGTTTGGTTTTTCGGTTCAGTTAAAAAGCAAAAATGTGAAAATAAACACCAACTTTGACAGATCATCAGTAGAGCAGGTGTTTCAATTAGCTAATCAAACACTGTAGTATTAGCTTAGCTAATACAATCATCACTTATTAATAATAGAAAAATTATGTTTTTAAGCATCAAGCCTAAAAACATAATACTGTAACGGATTGAATGTTCTCTGTGTGAGAAATGTTTTAGTTTTATTTTTCTGTTTTTGTTTACATGTAGTTAACATTTTAACTGAATAACCACATATAATAAACATATATAAAAATGACCTTTACACATAGTAATAAACATTTCCACATATCACCTCCGATGTCCACCGGCCTCTCGGTTGCCATGGCAACTGTTTGAGATTCCCCTCCGTGCTTACGTCACCGCGCTTTCTGATTGGCTACCTGTCACATTCAACAGGCTGTGTTCAGTCAGGGAAAAAAACCACAGGCTGTGATCATCGGGCCAAGACAATGTTGAATATTCAACACACCACCACGTAACACAGCACACACTGCGGGACGTTGTAAGATTGTCGTAAAGGGAAAATCAGGACAAAAAATAAATAAATAAATAAATAAAAAGGCATAAGCAGGAACGCCAACATGCAAAAGCATTATCTAACCATCACCACTCTTCCACCCCCCGCCGGGCCGCAGTAAAGTTGCCAAGTCTTGACCGGTTCGCGGTGATGAAAAGGTTGGAGACCACTGAGCTAACCAACCGCCGCAGTGTTAGCTTAGCTCATAGCAGCAGTGTTAGCTTAGCTCATAGCAGCAGTGTTAGCTTAGCTTATAGCAGTAGTAGCTAATCTACCACAGCGATAACTTATTAATAATTGCAAAAATAAACATCAAGCTTAAAAACATAATACTGTAACGGACTGAATGTTATATATGTTTGTTTTTGGTGTTGAATCCTGAAACATAAAGTGGGGTTATTGTCAGTTGCTATGGCAACGAGTCTGTGTATAGCGTAGTCGACAGAGAGCGAGGGGGGGAGGTGGGTTTGAGTTGTTCTTTAACGGTTTTTCTGTGTTATTTTTCCCTTTCCCTTTAGTAATACCTACGTCTCTAGGTTTAACTTTGTTAACAGAGTTTGTTCTACCGTAAAGGAATCGAGCTGGTGGATAAATGCATGCTAGTGCAGCAGACTCACCTGCATGCATGCAAATGATAAAAGCATAATTCCTGCGGTGACAGAAAGAAAGTGCATCTGTGGGCAGTGGGGTGGAATCAGTTTCTGCCTGTCACCGGTGATTGGCAGAGGTGCAGGCTGCAGCCTCCAGGAGAGCTTTGTTCTCTTGGATGGTACTGCTGAACAAACATCAGGCTTGCTAAACTGCACTACAGAGCTCCCCCTCAGCTGCTCATACATGAAACAAAAAAAAAAAAAAAAAACCTTTCTGTAGATGCAGGGCTCATACAGTAGTGAAGCACACACTCCTCAGATGTTGAACTGTCGTTTCACGGCCGCTTCAAATGGCCTTGAGAGCCAGAGATGTAGTCAAAACAAACTCTTAGCCAAGCATTTCGAAGGACATATTTCAAAACACGAGGAGCAAAAGAGCTTTAAAGGCTGGTATTACTGCAATTTTTTTAAATGAATGTTTGACAGAAGAGTTTATGCAAAGTTTCTGTTTCATTTAGAAATCTAAATAGCTTTAAAATAATCCATCATCTAACACGTTGTACATGATGTAACATGACTAAACTCTTTAGATTACTGGATAATAATTGAATTTGGAAACAGAACCTGCGTTCCCATTACAAATGTGAGCCAAAAATTGGTTGATATTACGCGAATTGAGTTGTTCCCATTAAAAATGCAATAAAAATCACATATATATAAGTTTGTTTGCACAATAAGTCATTAAAGAACATGTTGCACAATCTTCCTCCAACTACTTCCTGTCCTATTATTCGTGGTTTTCACCAGTGGCAACATGAATATTTATGTGCTTAACTGCATATCAAAGTTATCTATTAGAAATTTTTAATTTTTCCCATTTGAAGAGATTGATTTATGAGCAATAAAATAACCTAATGGAGCTTTAACTTCCACATTAACAGTTAGAATAGGCAGAACATGCATACGATCTTGATGCGTTTTATTTTAAAAATAAGGAAACAGGACAGAGGAACTCCCAGAAGCCGTGAGAAGATGGTGGGTGCGACTTAACTTGGTGGATTTCTTGGCTCAGGATGGCTGCCTCCTGCCAAAATAGCAAAGCATTTCAAGCTGAGGGCCAC
The DNA here is from genome assembly GCA_903066825.1 of Alfaro cultratus. NCBI lineage: Eukaryota > Metazoa > Chordata > Actinopteri > Cyprinodontiformes > Poeciliidae > Alfaro > Alfaro cultratus. The sequence goes on along the minus strand of CAEFZX010021219.1, from coordinate 11,836 downwards.
AGCAGACAGGAGTTCATGTTTTGATCTCTCTTCCTCCTCCTGTGGAGACTTCTCTGAAGTGGGGATTCAAGTGCACAGCACCAAAGACAGAATGAATCTGAAAGGATCCCAAACTTCAATCTGCAGTCGGAGGTCGCACCAGATGAAGCAGTCAGAAAGAGGAGCTAAAGTGAATGATCACAACTAATCAGGTGTCAAAGAGACAGCAGGAAGCATAAATAAATCAAAAATGACTTTGTGTAATAAAGAAAAAATAATCAGATGTGAGAATAGGAGGTAAAACTGACCTCATAGTGTGGCTGCCATCTTAGATTAAAGCAACAAAATGTCTTCAAACACCTGACAGTGAGGGACGGTCAACCTTTATTGCAGCAACATCCCATTTCCAGGGGGAATAAATATGATGTAACACAGGATATAACCTCTGTTCTCAATGGGAAAGACAAAAGAACATGAAAAGTACAGCAGATCTTCATGTGATCAATAACCGGATGTTTCTACTGCTGGAAAAGACGAAGAAGAAGACGACAGGAAGTGGTAGGAGGATCATGGCGCCACATATTTTTTAAAGACTTATCGTGTGATCAAACTTATTCAGGTGTAATTTTAATTGCTTTTCTTAATCAATGGAAACACCATGATTGTGAAACTGTGTTAACAACTTAAACAGAATATCGACAAACAGTTTCACACATTGGTACGTGACTTTCACTCAAAAGAAAAAACGAAAGCTGCTACAGTAAAACATTGGTGTTTTACTGCCTTGGCATTGTCGTGTAAACAGATTCTTAGTTATTTGCTCCCTAGGGGGTGCCGGTAAGTGTGACGGACGACGTAAATGCAAGTAAGAGACAGTCGGTTGTGTTGGTGTGTGCTGGCCCTGAGTCAGACTAATGACCTGTCCAAGGTGATCTCCTGCTGAAACAGACTCATGTGACCCTGAGCAGGATTTAGTGGGAACACAGAGTGACGATATGAAAGCAAAGCCTCTTGTTAGGAAGAAGTAAAGTTATCCGATGAAAACAAACAACCACCAGTCCTGATCCTTTCAGCTCTTATCAACAAAAGACAATCCCTTCAGTTCACTGACCAGAAATACTGACTTCCTCAAAAAATGCTAATGCAATCAAATCAGATCCAACGTTTTGAAAGATGGATCGCCGACCGTAGAGCCAATCTGTCTAGACTGTGCTCTAGTAACTCCACAACTGGAGCTGAAACGACTTCCATCCCTCTACAGTTCACACTTTCAGCCCTGCGAACATCACCTGGCTGGTCTACCTTGAATGTGAGACCTTGCCAAGTTTCTCAGGAGATGCATAAACACAGAACGCTATGAGGATAACAGCTGCGGTGTGACGCCTGCGGAGTCTCACTGCCAGCCCATTATCTGTGTTACCACAACGGCTGCCACTGCAGCAGCACTCAGGATTGTTGGATTGTTTGTAAAACAAAGGAAGGAACGATTTTTCTTCTTAGGTTTTGTTCAAATGAGAACTCCTATATAGTCCAAAACAGACACTGCCACTTTCTGCATACTTTGGACTCTACATAATAGATTATCCATCCAGGATAATTTCATTATTGCATCACAGATGACCTTGAAAAATGAAACAAGCTTGAGCGAACACACAATAATGCTTAAAGTATTGATCTTTTGATCATACTTATGATGCAACTGGTCTAGTTTCTGCAGAGCTATTTGTCCCTACATGCACATCTATTACTAAAATCTAGATGATTCTTCTTAATGTAGAATTCTTTGTAATATTCTACATTACAAAAAAGTAGAATATGTTTTATTATTCTGTCATATTTTCTTTATAAAATGTTAGTGAGAAATAAAATAAATCCAAAATATTCTGATGATATTCTTTGCAAAGATGTTGACAAATAATTGTTTACAAGTCCAAGTCAAGTCTTAAAGGGACAAGTCAAAGTAATGTCTCAGGTCTTTTCAGGTACATATTCAATTCACTTACAAACTCTTTAAAGGTCAAGTCCAAGTCATGAACGTGTCTTTAAAGGGTCATTACAAGTCCTGTCTTTTAGGGACAAGTCAAAGTAACGTTTCCAGTCTGTGCTTTATAAGCCAAGTCCAAGTCATGTTTCAGGTCTTTAAGGGGCGAGATCAATTTATGTATTTTAGGGAAAAGTCAAAGTAAGGATACAAGTCATGTTTCCAGTCTTGAAGAAGCAGGTCCAAGCCCAGTCGAGTTTTCTGGGGGTCAAGTCTTAATCCCAAGTCTTCTTTCAAGTCTTTAAGGGGCAAATTCAAGTCATGTGTTTTATGGGCAAGTGAACTTAAAGTATATATTCTTAAAATCCCAAGTCCAACTCAAGAAACAAGCCTTGATTTGTTTAAGATGCAAGTCCACGTCAAGTTTTTGAGCCAAGCCCAGTCAAGTTTTTGGGGGGAAAGTTCAAGTCAAATCTTAAGCCCAAGTCATTAAACTAGTCTTTAAGAGGCAAGTTCAAGTCATGCCTTTTATGGACAAGTCAAAGTAACATCTTGAATCTTTTCAGGGAATGTACAAGTTACATATAACGTCTTTAAAGGCCCAGTCCAAGTCACGGAACAAGTCTTTAAGGGACAAAACCAAGTTTTTTGGGAGCAACTTCAAGTCAGGCCGTTGAGGAGTAAGTTCATGCTAAGTCTTAGCTCCAAGTCAAGTCTCAGGTCTTTGAGGAGTGAGTTTAAATCAAATCTTTGAGGGACAAGTTCAAGTCTTCAAAAGAGGCAGCTATGATCCAATATTCATAATTTATAAGCGACAATAATTATTTACCAAGTTACATTGACTGGCTTTCTTCCGCCTGAGATAAAGATTGTTAATCAGACTTGAATTTTTGTTTTTGTGGCTCAAGAGCAAAACTCAAGTAATCATCTCTGATCACTTTTAACTGCATCCATCGAAACTCAACTGTTGTTTTGTTGTTTTATTATAGTAATCTGTCTCTGCAAGTAATTTGAGACGATGGAAAGAAGACGACTTCAGAGAGTTTTTATTGAGTTTCTGCGGTTGCTGTGCGGTGAATGAAGCCAGGCATCACTCCCCTTCATGCTGTTAGGTTCTCTCTGCCAAAGGAGTGGGTTTCGCTAACAGGTGTTGCTGTTCATCAAGCAGACTGGAAATACCTTTTCACGTTGTGTTTTGGAAGGCAGTGAAATAAAAATAGATGTGCAGGGAAAGCAGCCATGTGGTTGGTTCGCCCCACTGATCGGCTTCTAAAAACGGAAGCTGCAAAAATAAGATTCATTCTTCGGTTTGACATGTTCTAATGACAACCAATAATTAAATGAGCCAAATTAAAATGATTTTTTCCTTTTTGTCTTTATGTACTGCGTTAGTTTTTTTTTTATTATTTGATTTGTTCAAGACTTTTTCTTTCAAAACATTACAGAATAATTTCAGCTCCTTTTTCTGATTAGTCGATGAGTTCAGGTATTAAATTGGATATTCTGGTCTTCAGTTTTATTCTCTTTTCTTTTTTCTTATTTATTATTTTTTTCATCAGTTTTCTTTGTATTTTACATTTTATTATAATGGACTATGGTAAGAAAATTAAAAATTGCAGGAGTAAACTTATACGACAAAGTTGAAATAATACGAGAATAAAGAAATATTGCAACCTTATTCTCAAAATAATGACTTTATTTTTGAAATAATATAACTTTATTTTCATATTATTATGTCTATTGGCTTTATTCTTGTATTATTTTGGATTTATTCTTGTGTGACTATTGTCACAATAAAAATAATGAAATTGTGCGAATAAAGTCATAAAATTATGAGTAAGCTCATGAAAATAAAGTGAAAATATTACAAGAACATGAGAAAGTTGAAATAATATTATGACTTATCTCATATAACAAATAAATTTTGTTATTTTTGTTGTAAAACTTTACTCTCATAATATGACTTTATTCTCATATGAGTTTACTCTTGTTATTTTTTTTATTTTTATGAATATGGCCCTAATTCTCCACCATATTTTATACATATAAATACGTAGATGCAAATTATAAGAGCCCTCTCACTATAAGCTTGTAATTATTGAACCACCATATTTTAATATACTTATGTTTAAACCCAACATTAATCCTTTTCTCTCTCCAGATTTGTCCTCCATTATTACAAAAACAAAAATCTCCAATTGGATCCACGGTGAATCTTTGAATAGGCTGCACTGCGAAGGATAAACCAAATTGTCGAATGCTTTTGCTTTCAGATTTGAACCTCCTTCATCACATTGTTGTGACGTAATCGGCCTTCGAAGGATGCAGGCCCTGGATTTGGGCGCAATTTTGTCTTAACTAAGTTTGAAGAGACGACAAATCTTCGTAAACTGGGAGGCGGCGGCCAAACACACAGCTTCGCTAACGAGACGTTTACCAAACAGCAAACGAGGAGCAGCCATTTTAAATCTTACAGATTAAGAAATGCATTCTGGGTATTTTTAGTCTTGTTTAAGTACAAATATCTTATTACAACTGAAATAACCAACCAATTTACAAGAATCTTTTCAATATTATATAGGAGTTTGTTTTAAGTAAATAATTCCTTAATATTGTTGAAAAAGTTCTAGTTCCACTGGTAGAATCTTTCGCTGCGCCGTTACCTAGCAACCCCCAGCCACGCCCAGCCTGTCACCTAGCAACCCCGTTTTGCTTCCATTGGCAGATTATTTCACACATTTTTCCCATGTTTTAAGATAAATAATCTGTCAATGCAACTAGAACTTTTACATCAATGTCAAAGAATTATTTACTTGAAACAAGCTCCTGTATCTTCCTGATACTTTTCAGATAGTTTTGTCTTAGTTTTGAACCAAGATGTTTGCACTAGTAGATAAAAAATGCTTGGTAAGATTTTGTGTTTTTGCAGTGTGATGTCATTCAAGTTCAGGTGAGTGAAAGGAAATGAGCAAAAACCTTGGACAATATTGTGCTGAATGCGAGGCAAAAGCCCTTCAAACTAAAACAAAAGTCTGTGTAAACACACTGTAATAGCAGAAACTAGACAACATTTTTACAATATGCAAGTTTGAGTATTTTTCTCCAATTTCTAAAAGCATTCGGTGTTTATTTAAATCTTCCCAACAATTAAAACCTTTTGTTACTGGGAAATGTTCTTGAAACTTCTTCCTTGTGTTCAAGGACGTTAAAGTAGCTCGGCTCCGTTAGCATTCATTAAATCCATGTGATTATACAGAGTTTCTTTATAGCTGCAAGCTGTTTTTCTAGGAGCAGATTTTCTGAAATTGTGAGCCCAGCTCCTCGCGTCAGACATTTCAAAGCTGTAAAATATTTCCAGCAGATGCTTTTGTTTGCTTTTGCTGCTGTTTTATTCTCTCAAGGTCCCGACACATACAAAGACATTTCTGGCTTTCTTACCCCTTTAGCCTGGAAAGGAGAAGATTTCTGACTTTATTCTACGAATTCTGATTTAATTTAAAAGTTTTGACTTTTTAAACTCAGAATTCTGACTATTATTAATCAGAAGTCTGACTTTAATCTCAGAATTTGTCCATGATCTAAGAATTCGAACTTTAATCAAAAAATTGACTTTTTAAAAAAATCAGAAGTCTGACTTTAGTCTCAGAAATTTTGACTTTATTCTCATAATTTGTTGTTAACCTATTAATTCTGACTTTAACCTAAGAATTATGACTTTTAATAATCAGAATTCCGACTTTAATCTCAGAAATTTTGACTTTATTCTCATAATTTGCACTTTTTTAAAATCAGAATTTTGACTAATATACAAATTCTGACTTTAGTCTAAAATTTCTGTTTTTTAAAATCAGAAGTCTGACTTTCATTAATCGTTAATCTAAGAATTCTGACTTTTATTCATCTGAATTATGACTTTAATCTCAGAATTTTGTCATTTTTAAAATCGGAATATTGACTTTAATTTCAGAATTCTGGCGTTAATCTGAGAATTATGACTTCTTCTGTAAAATAAATTCTTTAGTTTTTCATATAAATTAAAAACCAAATATAAAACCTTCATCAGAGCCTTGTAGTTATGTCACAGTATTAAATAAAACAACCAGATATGAAAAGAGAAGAAAAGTAAAGTCTAACTGGCCTTCAAAACCTGAATAATGAAACTATTTTTAAACACTAAGCAAGTCTGGCTGCTGGGAAGGAAAATATAATAAACTTCTGGGGCAATTTAACATTTTTGCAAAGCAAAATGGTGTGAAATGTTGCTGGCCAGTTTGTTTGAACCTTGAAGTTACCAGAATGTCTCAGTTGGAAATGTGATGTCAATAAGATGCGTTTGTAAAGATGGTTTCTTTAGGGGAGATTAGCATAAAACCCGTTGAAGGTGATCTAAAGTTCCTGAGCAGCTTATCGTTGATTTACTGCAAGAATAGAGACGCTTCTTGGGCCGCTCCATACCTGGAGAGAGAGAGAGAAAATAATAAAAACAGGGAAACATTGGCAGAAGAAGCAAAATCAGCAGATCTTAAAGTGGGTGACAGCAAGTTAAGCCCAGGGCTTCGTTTCCCTGCCATTAGCAGAAGCATGTACTCTCAGTCATGGACTAATGATATGCTGCAGGATCCATCTTTGCCGGCGCTTTCAACAGATGGAGCCAAGCAGAAAAAAAGAAAAAACAACTGAAGGGTGTTTTCCATTTTCACCATTCTGCATGAGTTTCACTACATTTATTCTGTCATCCTGGTGCAAAAGAAGAAGATTGTACAATAATTTAACACTAAACTGTTACAGAATCTGGTCAAAAACTATAAAAGAAGCAATATTTACATTAGCAGGTTGTTATATTTTAGTTATTCCTGATCAGAAGAAGAAGAGCATTACAAACACAAATCTGTTCATAATTCTGTTTATAATGTCTGAATCAAACAATCATCTTCCTGTTGTTCCCACAAACTACACATGGCATCATGCAGATGAAGCATAAGGTTCATAAATGAAAATAAAAATAATGTCTAATAATAGAAAAACAAAAAGGTTTCACAAGCCGCTGTTTTCAGTTTTAAGCGTCAGTTTGAGCTCTAATGGAAACAATAATAGACAAACAAGTGCAGTGAAATATTTTTAGAAAACAGAGAATATATTAAGTCAGAATATTTGCAACCTAAGGATAAAGTTGCAACAAAAACATTTTTTCCTTCTGTTGAAACAGGAGTTAATAATTGTTTTTATATATATATATATATATATATATATATATATTTGAAAGTCTCCATATCACTGCAAAAGTCTGCAATTTAAACATGAAACTTCTAACTTTTGTCACTAATATATTTTTGAAATGTTGCTCTTTTTCTACAGTGTTCTTCCTTTTTTAAAATAAAAAACTTACTTTGCTGCTGTCGCACAGACATTTCTAAACTATTTTACCAAACTTTCCCAGATGCATTTTGGTAAATCTTCCTTAAAATGTCTAAATATTAATTTAAATTGACTCCAATTATGTAGAGAAAAACTAATAAAGTCAGAGAATTGAATTATAAATTACTAAATATATTTAAATTTATATTAGAAACAACTACCTACCAAAATGATGAAAAGGTATTGTAACTAAATAATGTGTTTTATTTATTTCATATTATTTTTGTTTCATGATAACTTAGACTGTTACAAAATTATGTACTTTTAATTTGTGCGATATGGCTAAAAAATAACATTTTGGGGTATTTTTCATATCCAATTTTAATCAAATCTGTACTTCCTCAAAGAAAATTACAAGTGATAGAAAATATTTTAAATATTAAAAATGTAGCTAAATAATGTGCTTAATTTATTTTATTCAATAATTTAGGCGACATGGTTGAAAAATACATTTTCTTTTCATATCCTATTTCCAATTTTAATCAAATTGGTCTTTCCTCAAAAGAAATTACAATTACAGAAAATATTTTAAAAATCATCAAGTCAGAATAAATGCAAGTTGGGAAACAGTTTTATAAAACAAAATGGCGGGAATACTGGTGTGAAGGAATCAGCAACAAATATATTTATGAAAGCATTTCCCCGTTTCACAGAGGAATATTTAAACAGCTTCCTGGCATTAAATGAAGTGTCAAGGGATAAATGCAGGCGCAGAGTAAAACACTCAGGAATGAGATTTATCATAAATGCAGTTGGTGTGAAGAAAACAAAATCACTGGCGTTTTTAGCTGCAGGAAAAATATACCAGAGGATTTTCTGGCTAAAGGTTCCAAACAAACAAAAATGAAAAAGGATGAAAAAATGAAACTGATGAAGCCAAACTGACAATATTCAAAGAAAAATATTTAGATTAGAGAGCAGAAACCTCAGGGAGTATCTACATTCATTCAGTATGAAGTGTTTTGTTAAAAGGAGAAAACATTTTTTAAAAAGCCTCAATGGGCTGCAAGTTTCTGTCTCTGAGTAATAAAATTATTCACAAATCCATAATGCAAACGAAAAGTGTCACTGTTTTGTATTTTATATCTATAGAATCCCAAAAGTCTGGATCTAACAGAAACGAAAAAAATCTGAGTGAACATTTATTAATAAAAGAACACAAAGCCTATGCTGTGCATGAAATGGAGAAAAATGGCTGTGCATGCTATCGATAAACAGAAATGTATTGTTCTGTTGCTAACTTAGCAGTTTCTTGTCTCAATGTTGCAACTTTTGAGACATTTTTCTATTGACTCAACGTCAAAAAAGAGACAAGAAACAAATGTAGTTTCTGTTTCTGTCTGTGTCAGCTCCTTTTTTCCCCACAAAATGCTTCTGGTAAATAAAGCTGGACTGGAAAACGTACAAAATATTGGTGTGGAAATCAAAAGAGAACAGGAAGGTCTGCATCTTAAAGTGGCTTCACAAATTTGCCTGATAAATCTCCGTCATTTCTGCTTGAGTGGACAAAATGCCAAAACAATTGGTTAAATTTCTCAAACTTACATCCACAACACCAAATATAAACCTTTATGTCTGTTTTTTCTTTTCCTTTTATGCAACACAAAAGAACATGTAGCCATTATAGTAAAGCATATTACTGTAAAAACATTTCAAGTGTGGAAACAAGCATAAACATTAGCATGTTTATGCTATGTTTTCCATATTTCCCACTAGCCACTTCAAATTCAAGATGGCTGCCGTTTCTTAGCCTTTTCAACCAGTTATTAAGACATAGCCCATCTTAATTACCTCATATGTCATCAAATTATTCAGCTTTGGTCATAACTTTAAAGTGATAATATGTAGCAAAATCAGAAATTGATGAGGTTGCTGTCTGAGAGTCTCACACCAGATGTCAGCTGGAAGGATATGAAGATGATTTTGAAAATTTCCAAGAAAAATCCTCAGAAATTGTGAGATTAATCTCAAAACTTTTCTAGAAAAAAATGGAAATTTCTGAGTTTTGAAAATAGAAAATTTGCTACAAATAACTAAGAAATGTTTTATTTTTTTAATAAGCTCTTGTGTCTTAATATCTTCTGCTGTATTTAGCAGATTAGAATTAGCTAATCTGCTAAGCAGCTAATTCTAATTAGCTAATTAGTGGTGTTTAGCAGTTTAACTAAACTGCTAATCAGTGATTTATGTTTAGCGGTTTAGTGTTAGCTTCTGATAATATTTTTTATGTGTTTAGCAGTTTAGCACTAGCATAGCTAAACTTCTTGTTTAGTGAATTAGTGGCTAATGAATCTAACATTTTGGTTAGCTGTGCCCATCACTAGCAGCAGCTACCGTTGATTTTAGTGTCTACATTCATACATTCTCTCTGACAACCATGGCAGCCATTTTGTAATACATCCACCAAACAAAAGAAATACAAAATCAAGAAAATTATTTCTTTGGTTCAACATTTCTAGGCTATGATTTGATAACAAACACAATCATGCAATTGGTGATTTTAGTGCAAAAGTTAATTTTCCATGGCAACCAGATCAAAACATTTTAAAATTTGTCATTAAATATAATTTTTATGGGTCGAATTATGTATGATTTGACACCAAAAACGGTCATCTGTGATAAATATTGCCAGATTTTGTGCAAAAAGAAATTTTCTTTTATGACTGTGGCGGCCATCTTGAATTTTTCAGTGGCTAACTTTTTTTTTTCCCCAAACATAGACATTGGAAAGGTTCTTGTATCCACATACTAAAGCTTTTGCTGAAGAATTTGCATTATTTGCTACACAGCTAAGGGAAATCAATTCAAACATTATAGCACAGGTTACCATGACAACAAGCTGGTGCTAACACCATAGTTCAGCCATTCACTTTGATTTACAACAAAAAGCTTCACTGACAATACCCATCTTTGTAAAAAAGATAGCATTTAACCTTGAACGTTTCTTACAGAAACAGGCATTGTGTGAGTTTTGACTGAGGTTGGAAATGTGGAACCATTTTTATTTTTTTATTTTTTTATTGGGGAAGGAAACTTTTTGAAAAGATTTTGAAAACAAAGGAAATCTTAAACACATCAGAATGAAGGTCAAGTATAATTTAAAAGTTCTAAGCAGCCTGATTTTTTATTTCCTCTCCATAGAAACTAAACTAAATTACGTTTAGCACCTAAAGGTTTACAGAAACAAAGTTTTGTTTGCCAACTTCTGTTACGTCGTCATCTCTGCAAACGATGAATGTGACTCTGAGGTAATTAATTGCTGGAGAAACTTATCAGCAATTAATTATGGGAAAATGTTCTCATAAGAGTTTTTTGTCAAAATGTGTTGACATTAAAGTTGCCTGATGCCTCCTGGCCTGTCTGACGCCTGAAACACTTTATCGTGTCACCGTTAGTCTGAACATTACAGAAAGTCTTTTCTTTATATTTAATTTTTATGTTTTTGCCCCGTAAAGTGACTTGGTTTTATTTTAATTAAAGACAGAAAATTACATCTTGCCAGAAAGTGTAGATGAGGTCTTACTTGACTTTAGTATCATATTACGTCAGATTTTTATACGAGTCTTGACCCCCTTAAAAAACACATAAATGCTTAAAATGCTGCTCTAAAGTCAATAAAGATGTTTTTTATTAGAAAGCGATCAATCAAAAGTATATCATAAATGTCAGCTTTGCAAATATATTAGTACACGTGAAATTACAAGTAACTTATCAGCAGGATGTAGGAGCTTGTTTTAAGTAAATCATTTCTTAATATTGATTAAAAAGTTAAAGTTTCAGCAGCAGATTATTTCACTTACAACAAAAATAAAAATTGTCTTGTTCGAAGTAAATTTTGTTCAATTGGTGGAATATTCCACTTCGCCGTTACCTAGCAACCCCAGGGAAGCCCGGCCCGTCACCTAGCAACCCCAGGCAAGCCCAGCCTGTCTCCTAGCAACCCCAGCCAAGCCCAGCCTGTCTCCTAGCAACCCAGTTCTAGTTCCATTGGCAGATTATTTCCCTTATAACAGACAATTTCCCCATGTTAAAAGTGAAATTAAACTAGTACTTTTTCATCAATATAAAGGAGTTATTTACATAAAACCAGCTCCTCTATCTTGCTGATAAGTTACTTGTAAGTTAGTTTTGTCTTATTTCTACTGCAATAAGATATTTGCACTAGAAATGAGGTTAAAAAACTCTGTGTTTTTGCAGTGAGTTGTAGTTTATACTTGGTAAAACTCTGTGTTTTTGCAGTGAGGTGTAGTATTTACTTGGTAAAACTCTGTGTTTTTGCAGTGAGGTGTAGTATTTACTTGGTAAAACTCTGTTTTTGCAGTGAGGTGTAGAATTTACTTGGTAAAACTCTGTGTTTTTGCAGTGAGTTGTAGTTTATACTTGGTAAAACTCTGTGTTTTTGCAGTGAGGTGTAGTATTTACTTGGTAAAACTCTGTGTTTTTGCAGTGAGGTGTAGTATT